>JAKUCM010003027.1:0-25635 GCA_023374145.1 Lepidium sativum
GTTTATAAAATCTTTTGTTTATAGCCGTTTCTTCTTCTTTTTTTTATTGTTTATTTATTTTTATTTTAATACTGTTAAGAGCTTCCACCATGTACTTGACTTATATAAGACCATCTTCAATGGGGAGAAGTTTTAATCAATAAATTAATAATATTTTTATAAAATTTTAATTTTTATTTAAAATATTATGTTCTAAAATGAATAGTCCAATAAAAAATTGACATTTGGTAAGAGACCATATCTAAAGTCTCCTTGTTAAAAATCCCTTCTCTCTTTTTCTCCTACTTTTCTTTAGTTTTTTTATTTTTTCATTTTAAAAATTTTAGGGTGATTTGCTAGATTAAGGTGAAAGTAAATGTTAATTATTTAAATAGTGCAAATTTTTGAAAATTACTATAATAGTTTTTTTAATTTTATATATACCATTTTGCTATTTTCTAATGAGTAAAAAAACGTATTTACAAAAATGTCATTAATGAAATCTGTCACGTAAACGATCAACTCTACCACACTAACAAAATGCAACGTAGTAGAGTTAAAGTGTGCTTAATAGAGTTTACATGAATTAAAAATCGTGTATAATAAAGTTAGAATTCCAACGTAGTAAAGTTGATTTTCGCGCTTTAATCAACTCTACCACACTAACGGAATGCAAAGTAGTAGAGTTAAAATGTGCTTAGTATAGTCATGAATTAAAAATCATGTATAGCAGAGTTAGAATTCAAGCGTAGTAGAGTTAAAGTGTGCTTAGTAGAGTTGACATGAATTAAAAATCGTGTATAATAAAGTTAGAATTCGAGCGTAGTAGAGTTGATTTTTGCACTTTAATCAACTCTACCACACTAACAGAGTGCAACATAGTAGAGTTAAATTGTGTTTAGTAGAGTTGACATGAATTAAAAGTTGTGTATAGTAGGGTTATAATTTCAATGTAGTAGAGTTGTTTTTCGCGCTTTAATCAACTCTACTACACTAGCGGAGTAGAGTTTAAGTGTGTGTAGTATAGTTGAGTTGTAATAAAAATCTGTGCATGATAGAGTTAAGAAGTTTAACTAGTGGTGGAGTTAAAGTGTGTTTAGTAAGTTACTGACCTTTGTAGTAGAGTTGATTTTGTAAACCTAGCCTACGTCCGTAGTAGAGCTTAAATTACGAATTTACCCCTCAGTTATTAGCTCATCTGCCGCTCACCTAACTGATTCCTCTATAAGTGACGCCATTGTAGCTTTCTTGAACCTCCTTTGCTTCTTCCAAGGTACTTCATTGTACTGTTTATTGGATTTTTCTATTTGGATCTATGGATCAGATCATTTTGGTTTGTGGGATTTGAAGTTTTTAAAAATTCGATGGATTTTTTCGGTGAACAAGTCCTAGAGGTGTCAGAATATAGACATTGGTGAAGATTTAAAGCTCCATGAATTTCTGGAGATGGTTTATGCCGAATTTGAGTTGGATGAACAATGCCATGAGGTAAGACTAAGCTACATGCCAAATGTAGTCATTCATTCACTACCACATGATACTCCCCCTGTAATTGTAAGTAACGAAAGACAATTGCAAGTGTTTGTGCAACAATTTCGTAAAGAAGCAATGCATCTATGTGTCGAAATTTCCACTAGATCTCATGTTTCATCGAGTTTCCCTGAAAAAGGTAACTTTAGTAACGGTAAAGGTAACGGTGACGAGAAATTCCATTGTAAGTGGGAGAACAATGAGGCCTCGTATAATAGAGTTGACCCTTGGTGTAGTAGAGTTGATCCTTCATCTAGTAGAGATGGCCCTTTTAGTAGAGTTGGTCAAAAGTGTGGTGTAGTTCATCCGGTGTTTAGTAAAGCTGGACCAAAGAATAAGAGTATCCCGGAAAATGTAAAACACGAATTTGAACATGTTGAGGACAAAGATGCGGAATTCAGATTCGACTGTTGCGATGATATGGATGGTGCAAGCTCAGATGATGAAGATTATATAAGTGTTCGTAGAAAATCGAAGGAAGAAGAGAAGAAAAATCTCTCGGATAAAGCAATGGGGTTGGATTTGAATGTTAAGTATTTGGACATAGAAATATCAGCACTAGCATTGGTTTTTGGGCAACGGTACTCATCAAAAAAAGAACTCATGACGAGGCTAAATATTCTTTTTGTCTTATAGAGGTTTGACTTCGATGTTGTTGCTTCATCGAAGATAGTGTTGGATATCAAATGTTGGGTACCAAACTGTTAGTGGAGAGTGCGAGTTTCACCTGTCGACGATGGTGGTTGTTTCTTTGTCCGAAAGTATAGGGGAAAACATAGTTGTTCTGTTACAGAGAGATCAGATCGTGCACGAGAAGCGTCTACGAAAGTCTTAGAACAGTTATACATTGAATTCGTAGATGGAATTGGGCAATTTGTTCTTTCTCGACACATTGCTGATTCAATGAACAGGCGATTTGGTCTAAATGTAAAAACTTCATATAACATAATTCACCATGGTGGAGTTAATATTCCTAGTACTAGAGTTAAATGTCGGTATAGTGGAGTTAAAAATACGTAGTAGAGTTAATGTGAAGTAGTAGAGTTAATCTTCCTTGTAGTGGAGTTAATGTAGTTAGTTAAACTTGTATAGTAGAGTTAGACTTCAGTTTGGTATGGTGGAGTTAATTTTTACGTGCTAGAGTTAATGTGGAATTAGTAGAGTTAAGCGCCTTGTAGTAGAGTTAAATTCCTCGTGGTAGAGTTAATCTTCCTTCGTAGTAGAGTTGACGTCGTCATAACTACAATATATGCAAATGAAGTACTGGAAAACACAACGTACTCTAAGCCAACCACGAGCCATAGTTACAGGAAATTCTGAAAGTAGTTTCCAAGAACTTTCGTCATACTTGTTTACTATTAGAAGAGCGACTCTCAGAACCCTAATAAAGCTCAAAGTGGACGGGCAAGATAGGTTTAAGTTTCTATTCATCGCCTTCGGTGCAAGTATTAGGGGTTTTCCGTACATGAGGAAGGTTGCTGTTGTTGATGGTACCTTTTTGCAAGGGAAGTATAAAGGTACTCTACTAACTGCTACCATGCAAGACAGTAACTTCAATATATTTCCAATGGCTTTCGGTGTGGTTGATACCGAGAATGACGAATCTTGGGAATATTTTTTTAGACAGCTCAACTGTGTGCTTTCTGATGACAAAGAACTTGCCATCATATCATATATGCACAAATCCACTGCTAAAACCATAAATAATGTGTACCCACTTTCTTCTCGGGGTATTTGCACCTACCACCTATGTAAGAACATTTTGTCAAAATTTAGAGGGGGTGAGCCATTTAAGTTGTTCAAGAAAGCTGCCACTGCTTTCACGGTTTATGAGTTAAATGCTATACTTTCTCAGATTCATGCGTTAGATCCAAAGCTTCATGCGTACTTGATAAAAGCTGACGTGCAGGTGTGGAGTCAAGTTTACTTTTCCAGAAACAGATACAATTTCACTACGTCGAACATTGCAGAATCAATCAACCATGCGTTATCAGAGGCAAGAACTTTCCCCATTGTGCAGCTTGTAGATGCAATTAGGGTGATGTTAACACGTTGGTTCGCGAAGAGGAAGACGAAGGCCACTCTCACGTCTACTGTTCTAACAACATCTGTTGAGAAGCTCCTAAAGGTAGAGTTAACACTCGTGTAGTAGAGTAAGCACTCCTGTTTATCCATTCGTAGTAGAGTTAACACTGCCTTTAGTAGAATTAGTTCCTTCGTACTAGAGTTAACACTGCCTTTAGTAGAGTTAAATCCTTCGTAATAGAGTTAACATTGCCTTTAGTAGAGTTTATTCCTTCGTAGTAGAGTTAACATCTTATTTGTTAAATGACAAACAAAGGTCGATGAAGCTAGACAATACAATGTGCATAAGATAGATGATACTACGAGTTTTAACCCTATATCCTACTGCAAGTGCACAACAAACGTAATAGTACTTAGGGGTCGAATTCCTCAGAGAACCATGTTACACTCTCAACTTCTATTAAATCGCAAGCTATATCAATCAAAATTAGAGAAGTGAATTCTAACAACTTTGACATGAATGTAATCAAATAACTAAAGCAATCGAATGTCGGGTATTCATTCAGGAGTTAGAATTCTTGTCAGGGAAAATATTCAGGAACTACTCTGATCTTATTTACGGCTTGAACATAAATAAAGGTAAACCAACTCTCGTTGAATCTACCCCTCTATTAATAACCTAAAGGTCCTAACTCTCGTTGGGTTCAGATTACAAGTAGGCTTTATTGCTTAGGTTCCATTACCCACAACCCAACCTAGCATCAACTCTCGTTGGTAGTGAAGGAATTGCTCTTCTAATCTAGTTCTAGTTCTCAACAATCTTTTGGAAAGTTAACAACCTAAAATCATCGACTAGGTGATCAGGCTAATCTATGCATTAAACTCAAGTATTAGAAGGAGAATCATCTATTCATCAATCCTATTTGTTTCCCAACAGTGAATTCTAAAACCCTAGAATCCCTAGATCCGATCTAAGATCTACTCAGACATAAAACAATAATTCAAGCAAATCATGATGAACTGAAACTGAAATTGCATTAACAAAGGGAAAGATGATTTATAAATTCTTCTCAAGTATGAAAAAATCTTCTTCCTAGGTTACAAACTCTTAAAACTTTTGTAAAATTCTTTCTCTCACAACTCAAAAACTGCTCTCAAAATAAAATAGGAAAAGAGTATTTATAGGACCCAAAACAAGAGCTGAAAAATCGTGAAATTAGGTTTCTGGAAAGGCATCGATCGATCGATCCTTGGTTGATTGATCGATCTTTGGATGTTAGTCAATAAGTGTTCTCCCCCAGACTTACTTTACACCGTTCCGTTGTAAAAATAAACCAAAATGAAGACATAAAAACGCATAAGAAATAAAAGTAAGCAAAAAGAAATAGCCTTAAATAAAATGAAAATAAACTGAAAGAAAAGTTGGAAGTAGCGAAGAAGCTACGCAGGGCTCTCACTGTAGCGATCGCCTGGTGCTCTGCGGCGGTGAGGAACACGGTAATCCATTGGTTGATCATCCTCATGATAATCAGACCGATGTCCAGCAACATCCGGTCGGCGAGTAGGTGCGGTAGGCATGGAGGCATGCTCATCACGATCGGCTGCAGGTGCACTCGTACAAAGAGACACTGGGATCTTCCTCAAAGCATTCCAGATGGTCCGCTGAATCGACCTCTTCCTCCTCTCGTTTTCGACGCTCCACTCTCTAAACTGCTGATACGTGAAGTCCGGCGAGTAATGAGGCAATCCGAGTTCCTCCTCAGGAAACTCACAAAGCAGAAAGCCAGAAGGTTGAGCGGCTGATGCTGGAGGTACGAACTGAGTAGAGGTGGAAGCTCCAGCTCTTCTAGATCGAGCACGTGGTGCGGTTTCCTTCTCCTTGAGCTTACCGGAGATCTCGGGATGCGACGAATCAGGTCAGAACTCCACGTTCTCTCTGCAGCTAACTGAAGTGAGGTGAGGAGCTAGGAGGGTGACGTACATCATCTGGGGTGTGTCATCGAAGAAGGTCCACTGCTTCTTCTTCACAAAGTACCCAAATCTGGCCAAGGCAGCTGTATCGATCAAATCGATCTTCTGCACAACCTCTGTCTGCCCAAGATCTAACCCATGGAACATGAAGATCAGTGTCAGGAGACTACCAATTGGCTCAACTACTCCCTTCCTTGGGTCACCTCTGTATCTGCGCTTGATCAGCTCATTGGCAAAAAGATAGCCCCAGTTGATGTTCAAAGGAGGTCCTACAGCGAGAGTAGGATCTTGGTACAAATCCGGTACCAGAGGACAGATGGCATCGTGCAAATACTCCAGCTGAGATTTGGTTACACTGCCTGACTCCTCCTTTGCCCTAATTGTCGATCTGATGTGCTTGACGACTATCTTAATGGTCGGATTCCTGATGTGAGTAAGATTTGAAGCTATGCCCTGATACCTGTCACCTCACAACAAATACCACAATTCATTCTTCGGAGGAGAGTTCTTTGATGGTTTCTGCCTAACTGCATACTTATCAAAACCGTAAATCTGGCACAACTCGTGAATTGTGATCGTATAGAGGGAGATCTATTCCAGTATGTGAGGCACTGTGCATTATCTAGACTGTGGGGATCGGTGCATCCATGTAGATCACATGTCGCCAAGAAATGCCGGACAACCTCCAGATACAGTAGATAAGCCTCAAAGCAGAACTTGGTCAGACCAAGATTATCCAGCAGCTGAATAACATCTTCTAGAATGCCCAGCCTACGCAGTGTCTCGCAGCAAAAGAATTCTTTCGGGATCAACATGTTTGTCAGAAGTTTATCATAGAAGCTTTCGTGAAAGCTCTTCCAACCATCTCCCTCAGTTCTATCCTTGTATGTTGTTGTAGTTCTGACAAGGGAGGGGAAATCCCTGTTAGCCACACTATCCATAGTCTCGGCCATGGCAAACAGTCACCAAGTTTACCTCATCTAGGCACATCGTCGTACTGTCGTGACGACTGACCGTGCTGCAGATTTGAAGATACTCGGACCTTCTTTGTAGGTTTCCTAGGATTAGAGGTTGATGTTCGAACCATCTGGGTAAAGGATCGATCGATCCCTGTGTTGATCGATCGATATATGCTCTTACAAGCATAGAACGATCGATCCTTACCTACTCGGTCGGAGCTGCTTGAGTGAGGTTTGCTCACTCCTCGTACACTGATCTCCTCAATGATGAACATCTTCAATTGTTCATCTTTCCTATGTATTGTCCTTCCTGAGGCATTCAGCAATGCAACAGTTCCATCGCGACCTATTTCCTTGACCGTGTAGACTCCACCAGTATCAATGCCATGGCTACCAGCAAAAATTTTGATAACAAGACCGTTAACATTGTAGTTGCAGAATTTGTCAAGACGATAAAGGATACAAGTGCCTTGATGTTCAGCCGAGTCCCTCTCGTGTTCGCAAAATAACTCATACTGCTCGTCACAGTCACTGTCTTCTTCATCATCTCGACTCATCCCACATAAACGACTCGATGAAGATCGAATAGGATATGAAACATCCTTATCAAAATTCTGCAACACGACTCTCTGACTTAGAAAGTCTAATTTGGCTCCAGCTGTGTTGAGGAATGGCCTTCCCAACAAGATCGGAACAGCTCCTTCTCTTGCCATCTCAACAACCGTAAAGTTTGTAGGGATTTGCAATTTCCAACTAGAAGAGTGAAGTCAACAAGTCTTCCTCTAGGTACTTTGGAAGATGCATCCCCAAATGAAGCAGGTGAGTGATGTTCCTGCATCAGCTCAATACCAAATTTCTCCATAGTCTCCAAAGAGATAACATTGATACTAGCTCCAGAATCGCATAGGGCATCGCTGAAAACCAGTTGTCCATCCCGGCAAGGTATAGTGAACTCTCCTTGATCTTCTACCTTCTCAAGCTCCTTAGGATATGAAGCAGGAGGATCGTACTTACTCTCAACCGAACTCCCTTCTTCAGACTTTACCACATTGCAAGATTCTCTGGGATTTTTCTCAACCTTCCCAGGTAAAGCTCCTTGGGGACGTCTAATAGCTTTAGCAGTCTGAGCAACTTGGGTGTCTACCTTCTTGATGTGCATAGAAACTGACTCAAACTTCCCATTCAGGTCATTGTAGATGTTATCCATCTTTGCATTAAGCTCCATGGTAGTCTTTTGTTATTCAACAGCGAGTTGCTGAATCAGGGCCTTAATTTCTTCATTCGACGTTCCTGAAGGTGCTGTTGGAGGTTATTGCTACATTGGCGGTGGTACATAAGGCTTGTATAGTCTTTGCCAGTTGCTCCCTCCTTCGTTCGAAACAAATGGCTTCTGATTTTTCCATCTCTACCATGAGTTCTAGACGAATGGTTTTTCTTGAAAATGTGACCCTTGAGGCAGTGTGGGTGCTGGAAAAGTAACATCCCGAGGGTTCTCAACGTTTGAGGCATGTTGAACCTGAGCCACTTCTCTGCTGTCTCAACCTGATTCACATATCTCTGATTACCCTGATTCACTCGGATCAGGATATCCAACTTCTCAGCAATGTCATCAATCCTCTGAATCTCCAACCACACTGTTTACCTTCATAGTCTGATCATATTCTGGACAATGACTACCAGAATTTGCAGCTAGGTTGTCAATCAGAGTGAAGGCTTCATCCCTAGTGTTGGTCATGGAGTCCCCATAGATGGCAGCATTCAGGGAATTCTTGTACTCCCACTCGATTCCACTATAGAAAGTGTTAAGAAGCTACTCATCTGAGTACCCATGGTGTGGACAATCTTGCTAGTACTCTTTGAAACGTTCCCATGCTTCATTCAGAGATTCCCCAGATCGTTGCTGAAACAAAGAAATCTTGTGCCTGAGAGCTGCAGTCTTGGATTTCGTGTAGAACTGATCAAGAAACACTGCTCAAACCTGAGCCCACGTGGTGAGTGATCCTGGAGGTAGTGCACACAACCACGTGGAAGCTCTGTCTGAGAGTGAATGATGGAAGAGCTTACACTTCACATAATCAGCAGGTACACCATTAGAGCTAGTGGTCCCACATATGTCTTCGAAATTCTATATGTGATCCATAAGATTCTCCCGTAGAAGTCCATTGAAGACATACTGCTTAACTAACCCAATGAACTGAGCTTTGATCTCATAATCATTCCTCTCAATAGTAGGAGGTCGAATAGCTGAGCGATTTTCATAGTGAGTGTGTGGAGTGTCCATGTCGCCTATCGCTCTGCGTTGAGCAGGCTCTCGTGCTCTCCTAATCTCAGCCAACTCTCTCTTTAAATTCTGCACCATTGTGGCCATATCGTGCAGATCATGTGCTTGATTTCCTCGAGGATTCATAATTCTCGCTCTTCGGTTTTCTCTTTCAACTCTCGCAACCTCTTGATTATCCAAGTTGAATAGGTGTTCTGAACCTTGACTTCTGGTCATACACCTGGAAAAGAACAAAAACAAACAAAAAGAAAAACGTAAGTAACGATATAGACTTGAAACTGTGAACTGAAAATCGAAAGGTAACTATTGGCTCCTCGACAAGGCGCCGAAAACTTGATACTACGAGTTTTAACCCTATATCCTACTGCAACTGCACAACAAACGTCATAGTACTTAGGGGTCGAATTCCTCAGAGAACCATGTTACACTCTCAACTTCTATTAAATCGCAAGCTATATCAATCAAAGTTAGAGAAGTGAATTCTAAAAACTTTGACGTGAATGTTATCAAATAACTAAAGCAATCGGATGTCGGGTGTTCATTCAGGAGTTAGAATTCTTGTCAGGGAAACTATTCAGGAACTACTCTGATCTTATTCTCGGCTTGAATAGAAATAAACGTAAACCAAATCTCGTTGAATCTACCCTTCTATTAATAACCTAAAGGTCCTAACTTTCGTTGGTTTCAGATTACAAGTAGGCTTTATTACTTAGGTTTAATTACGCACAACCCAACCTAGCATCAACTCTCGTTGGTAGTGAATGAATTGCTCTTCTAATCTAGTTTTAGTTCTTAGCAATCTTTTGGAAAGTTAACAACGTAAAATCATCGATTAGGTGATCAGGCTAATCTATGCATTAAACTGAAGTATTAGAAGGAAAATCATCTATTCCTCGACCCTATTTGTTCCCTAACAGTGAATTCTGAAACCCTAGAATCCCTAGATCCGATCTAAGATCTACTCAGACATAGAATAATAATTCAAGCAAATCATGATGAACTGAAACTGAAATTGCAATAACAAAGAGAAAGAGGATTTAGAATTCTTCTCAAGTATGAAGAGATCTTCCTCCTAGGTTACAAACTCTTAAATTTTTTGTAAAATTCATTCTCTCACAACTCAAAGACTGCTCTCAAAATAAAATAGGAAAAGAGTATTTATAAGGCCCAAAACAAGAGCTGAAAAATCGCAAAATTAGGTTTCTGCGAAAGGATCGATCAATCTTTGGATGTTGAGTCAATCTTCTCAGAAACCAAGTGGTTCTTCAGATCCTGTGCATAATCCTTGTTAGATCATTGATCGATCGATCCTTGGTAGATCGCTCGGTCTTTCCTTTCGTGGACAATGCCGAAAAATGGTTCAAACCTCTCCAAAGTACACCTTCAAACATGATCCCAAATCTGAGCGTTTTTGACCTGAAATCTCAATAAAACATAGAAAAATTTCCCAAATATAACCGCAATAATGAGCTCAAAACCGACAAAATATGAGGAACATCAATAGACAAATACCAGGTTGTTGTTACACGATATGAATCTTCTCATTTAGTTAATTTGACTGAGAAGACATGTTCATGCAAGCGGTATAATGTCAAAAAAATTTCTTGTGTGCATGACATTATCGTTGCTGAGGCTTGGATAAGGCCGACAATCAAACTTACGCATCTATTCTATCACACGGCATTCCTGTACAATGCATACTCTGGTAGTATCTTTTCAAGAGATGCTACAATTCCCGTTACGTTGGATGTGAGCCGTAAGGTGTGTAATCCGCCACACGTACGTCTACAACCAGGGAGGACAAAGAAATCGAGGATAAAGAGATGGTTCGAGTGTTCATAACATGCTAAACGTCCAAGAAAAAATTCAGCTTGTTCTAAATGTAAGCAACTAGGTCACAATGCCCGTACATTTCGTGAAAGCATTCATTCTTGAATAGTAGAGTTAACTCTTGTAGAAGACTTCGTCCTTATTTAGTAGAGTTAACATCGTTGTGGCATAGTTAATTGTTGTGTGGTAGAGTTAGTTCACGCATGGTCTTTCGAATGGTTGAGTTAATTCTTATGTGGTAGAGTTAGTTCACGTATGGTCTTTCGAATGGTAGAGTTAATTCTTGTGTGGTAGAGTTAGTTCACGTATGGTCTTTCAAATGATAGAGTTAGTTCTTCTGTGGTAGAGCTAGATCACATATGGTTTTTTGAATGGTAGAGTTAATTTGTTGTCAATAATACCCATATACCATATATATTCATATAAATACTACCAAAGGACCAAAACTAAGTAATATTGGTCATTCAAGAGTATAAAAGATCGCATCTTTGTGATAACATGTTGTTTTAAAACATGTACTACTCTAAGATTATATCAAACTAAGATTATACAAATCTGCAAAACTACTACTCTAAGACTATACAAACCAAGACTATACAAACTAAGACTATACAAACTAAAACTATACAAATCTACTAATCCAGCAGTAAGTCTTGGGAGGCTGTGATGAAGGCTCCCTTATCTAACAATTGTTCTGGTCCTGGATAAGTGTAAGCAATTGCCTCTTCCACCGGAAGTTCCTTTCTGAATTCAATGGCATATTTTAGCCGAGAGAAGGCGATGTACTCATCACTAAGACCTTATAAGCTGCATCTGATTGTCAAATACTCGATCATCTTGAGAGCGTATACGCCACAGTCGCCTGATTGTTTATTATGCGGTACGCCCTTAAGCACACAAGAAATTTTATACTGAGCCGCGCTAATGTGTGGACATATCTCCTCGGCTGAGAAACGCTTAATCATTATCAGAATCATCACGATATATGGTCTACAAAAAAGGAGAAGCATGTAAATGGTCTACTATACGATAAATGAATTCTACTACACATATATATGAAATCTACTATACGAAAAATGAACTCCACCACAAGGTAAATGAACTCCACCACAAGGTAAATGAACTCCACTATACATGTATACACATGTAGATGAACTCTACTAAAGGTAAATGAACTCCACTACACATGTATATGAACTCTATTATACGTTAAGTAGCTCTACCGCAACTACTAGTGAAACTATACTAAGTTAACTATATAATTCTTAGTATACCTCTACTACACTGAATTTAAGTAACTTACTTGCAAGACTCTATCATTGAAGCGGGGATGTTGCCAGTTGGGTCAGGATCATATATGCAAACCCTCTTTTCTAATAGATTAACCTCCACAGCCACCCAATGGTTGTTGTAATATTATGAGGGATGTAAATCGTATCCACGTCTCTCATCCACTGCTTGTGAGTAGCACAAAAGGTAGGCTGAATGCCCTGGAAGATATCTTTAAACCCATTAGGCCTCATGTACTCGGCCTCGTGTCCCTTGAAATCCCTTGTATACGTGTAACACCAAAAATCACAAAACAGCTGATCGAGGAAAGCAATGCGAGAACTCCTGTATGGGGTTGGATTTTGCAACCATCGTTGCCGAAAAAGATTCAACCCGACCATTATATGCTGTAATAAAAAGAGTAATATAACTCTACCAATCAAGAACTTAACTATACTAGTACTCTAAATGAACTCTACTACAACAAAGAATTTGACAAAGCACATAGTCCCTACACAAATTAACAAACAAATACGAAAAATTTGTAAATAATTAAAGAATTTGTATGCAACACAACACATAGTCGGGGAAATAGGTACTTACAATTCATGCAACACATAGTCGCGTAGCTGTAGTATTTTTATTGTAGGAATCTGCCCGAAAGGATCATAGACACGAGGCGAATAAACCACATTCTTGTGAATACTCTTGACAATGAAACAACCTAAGAAAGGGGATACCTGTAAGAAGAAAAAAGCAGTAAATGAACTATACTATACTTGTAAATCAACTCCACTTACATGAAAATGAACTCTTTTATAAGGTAAATGAACTCTACTATACGGTAAATGAACTCTACTATACAGGTAAATGAACTCTACCATATGGGTAAATGAACTCGATCATACAGATAAATGAACTCTATCATACGGGTAAATGAACTCCACTACATTTTAAATGAACTTTACGTTTTAGCAGAGTCAAAAAGCTCACACAAATTAAGTTAAGTCTTATGATAAGCCGATTATGAAATCTCGCAGAAATCTAATTAACACTCGTTTTAGCCGAGTCAAAAACCTCGTGCAGAGTTAACCTAAGTCTTAAAATAAGCCGAGTATGAAAGCTTGTTGAGTCCTAATTCTCGCTCATTTTAGTCGAATTGAAATATTTCCAAGAATCTCATAAAGATTTTTAAATAATTTTGTATCTTAACTGAAATGTAATATTTCATATTTCAGATATCTTGTAACCGACCCTATAACCTAGAAATATGGGCAAAAATCTCCACAAAGAAACCACATTTGGTATTGTGAGTCATTCGTTAACTACCGGTTACTACAAATTGTTTGATAATTATAGGTCACTTGATAATCACAAGCGATGATATTTGGTTATTACATTTAAACAGATTTTACGTTTTATAAATTTTTTTATATTCTTATGATAAAAATCATCTTATAACTTTAAATTTAAAAATGATTAGTTATCTCGTGCTTTACAATGAATTAGAATTAATTGGTTAAGACATCATTAAAAGTTGCTATTCCAAAATATACTATCCTAGATCCGTTCGTAAATGTCCGCGAAAAAATAATTCTAGACTCTTGCATTATCTTATAATAAATGCAGCAGAAAACAGTCCAAAATTCTAGAAAGTTGTGACATGGATATTTTCCCCAAAAGAAAAGTTGACTGAAATACCAAAAATCTACGGAATGAAAGGATAAGATGATGATATTCTGCAGTTTTACAAACAAAAATTCTAAACCGTCCATAAATTCTAAATATTCAAGACATATTTTCTGTTGCCAAAAGATAATAGTTTAATTAATTTGTTTTAATCTAGTTTTTTTTTTTAACATTTGACCACAAATGGCCGACCAATTAGCCAAGCTTTTGCAAATGCAAACGGAAAGACTTGATCCCAGAATATGTAAGTGAGCATGTCTCTTGTAATTTATCACATGCCACTTGTCTTAATCTACTTTATTGAAAATTTTTTAATTATAAATCACGTTTATCAATTTAATGATTATTAATAAAAAATTATCTTCGCCTAAAAAATTAAATTCATCACTAAATTAAGAATATATTTATTGTCGTTGTCAAAGAAATTAAGAATATATTTATTGCTTTGTAACATAACTTTAAATACGTAATCAGTTATGATCCATATCTTAAAGATAACAAGACATGTGTCAAGACACGTTAAGTAAGAGTATAACAAAGTGGATATCCAATTTTTTAAAAAATACTCATTAAATGTCCGATCCACCAAATTAATATTTATATCCGTATGTGAAAGTTATGGATCATAAAAAATGGATATATGCAAATACTTGTATCCATATCCACCTTCAATATTATAAAAACATAAAAATTATTTTTTTCCTAAAAACTTAAAAAATCTATTTTTATTAAAAAATAAATAAGAAATAATTTTTAAAAATAAATACAAAAACAATAGAAAATATAATAAAAATTTGTAATAAAACATAAGAAAACAAAAAAACAAAAAATAGAGATATCCATATATTTGGATTCAAAATCTTTATTATTTGTATTGGTCGGATCTTCAATTTTATTATTCATACTTGTATATTTTGGCCGAATATCTGATTTTTAGATAAAATTTTTAAATATGGATACTTAATTACAAAGCTAACGTCAAGTACGTTTTTACAATCATTAACCTCAAAATCGGCTGCACAAGTTGCCCGTGAAATCATCTAAAACATGATGGAAACAAGAGTTACACTCAAAACTTTGTAATCATTGTATAAATTTAACAATTCATAAACTTCACTATATTTTATGACGCACGATAATACAATGATATTTGTAGAAGAATATATAGAGATAGATATTTAATAATTTGAACCATTATTTGTTTCATTTCATATCCAATATACAGAAATCTATTTATTAATACTAATGATCAAAACAACAATCCATTTATTAATCTTTATTGTGGAAACAAGAAATGGTACTTTTTGTGTTTAAAATATAAAGAAACAAATATATTTTGTTTTGGTCTAAAACATAATTTGGAATGGTGCCATTAATAGAGTAATGCATTTCTTTTCAATGATCATCTTATGTTTTGGTTAATCATCTGATTTCCCAAAAGAACATTGGCAACCATATCAAAGTTCACAACCGACGAACCATGTTTATGCTCCGTCGCTTTCTCCGCCAAGCTCCGCCACTCTTCTGCCTTCTCTCTCATTTTCTGTCCCTTCTCTCCATCTATCAATTCTTTAACCACCATCTCAATCTCCTCTCTCTTAACATCTCCTCCGATCTCCATCCCCACTTCCCATTCATCACAACAACATTTACAATTGGTTTGTTGTTCTGCAAAAAACGGCCAACACACCATTGGAACTCCACATGACAGACTCTCCAATACTGAATTCCATCCACAATGTGTCAAAAACCCTCCAATCGCTGGATGTGAAAGAACTTTCTCTTGAGGACACCAACTTGCCAACCCCCCCCCATACTCCGATCAGCCGTCTCCTTTAAAAGCTCCGGTGGAATCACTGCCTCTTCTCCGGCAACTAAATCTGGACGAATCACCCAAACAAAATCTTTCCTACTTCCAGCCAAACCCCAAGCAAACTCCACAAGCTGCTTTGCAGTCAAAACCGTTATGCTTCCAAAGTTAACATAAACAACACTGTTTGGTGTCTTGGTACTGAGCCAATCCAAACATTCGTTCTCTTCTTTCCATAAGTTTGATCTCATTCCTCCAATATCACTATCTTCTTGTATCTCCCGGTTTGCTAAGAGATGAAGCGGTCCAATTGAATAAACCGGAGGTAAAATGGATTGCATAGCGTGAACCACGTCATGTTCAAGATCGTCAAATGTGTTGAGAATGATGGCAGAAGCACGTTTGGTTCGCGTGGTCTCGCGTAGGATGAACTCAATCATAAAATCATCAGGATTAGTGGTACGCATGAAACTAGGAATATTCTTTATTTTCAGATTCTTCATTGACGGTATAAAATCTATAACTGTCTCTAAGTATTCCTTCGTTAAGTAACTCTCATCTGCAAAATCCATCACTATTTATTTAATGTAGTCTTACCAATACAATTTTGTCAATTAATAATAGGGAATATATATAATTAAGTAATAAAATTACAGACCCAATTATGAATAGGCCTAGTTATGAATATGACCGAAAAGACAGCGTGGCATGTGCCTTGGACGTTGATATTGGCCTAATTGTATTGATTCTAATGTTTTTTTTTTCTACGATTTTGCTCTTCCATTCCTTTTGGGCAGTATTATTTAATGGGTTTTCAAACTTGTTTTTTTTGTCTTTTTAAAGTTTTCAAGAAAACTGGAATTCATATAAACGAATTACACAATGTTGACAACGAAAAAACCTAATATTTTTTATTTCGTTTAAAGTTTGTTACTGTTTAAAATTCTCTATTTTCTCAAAGATTTATATTTTGAGGTTTTAACCAAAATTTAAATGATATGTTAATATATCAAACATTTTATTATGATAGTGATTTTATATGTAGATATATATATATATATATATATATATATATTCAAAATTGCTCTATGATAAAATTATACTATAAAACACAACATAAAATTTTAAACGTCATTTCTTTTAAGCAGAAATGACTTTTGTTCTAAATAGTAATCATAATTAAGAACTCGTTACACATCTCTTAAATGGTGAAAATTAGTCAAGTGGCCTTGGAATTTAGTATCGAATGTCGTTTGTTTAATAATAACATTAGATTTATATTTAAATTTATATTCAAGTGGCCTTGGAAGTAGTATATTTTTGAAAAAGTGATCCTTTCCAAGTATGGACTCAAGGTGCGGAAGTTCGGTTTATAAAATATGTATAAATAATTTATTATTGTAAGAATTTCATTCAATCTTTGAAGTTGCATAAAACGACAAGCCGGTTTTTTGCCCAAAAAAGAATGATTGAAGAAGATACGGGAAGCGGAAAGGTAGATGGATATGAATACTACAAAACAATTTACAATTATATTTTATTAAATCGCATAGAGACAAATTACAAAAAAACATACATATTTGTGGAATTTTATATATTAGTGTAGAACATACTTTTTCACTTTTAATCATGTTATAAAATTTAAAATAAAAATTAATCTAACATTCATAACAACTTTTAAAAATAGATTTAATGTAAATAATTATAATTTTTATATAAAAGCTTCATATTAATAAAGATATATTAATAAAAATTTGATAGAAAAACTTTTTAAAAATTAAAATTTAACAAAAATATATCAGTTACAAATTTGGTTATTGATTTGGTTTTAGTTGGAATTAAGATTTAATTTTATGGGTACATAGATTTAGGTGGTATTTTTGGAAGTTTAGTTCATCTAATCTGGTGTTTTGTTTATTTTGATTTAATAATTATTTTGGATATTTTAATTTTTGGATATAGTTTAGTGCAGTCGAGAGTTTCGATTTGACTATTATTATATTAAAAATCAAAACTGAAAAAGATTTCATAGAAAAACTCTAAAACTTGGTTACTGATATTGTTTCGATTTGGATTTGAGTTCAGTTTTTAAAATACATAGATTTAGGACCCAAATATTTTGTTGGATTCTGTTCTTCTAATTTGGATTGATTTTGATTTGGATTTAAGTTTAATTTTTAAAATACATAGATTTAGGACCCACATATTTTGTTGGATTATGTTCTTCTAATTTGGATTGATTTCGATTTGAGATTTCAACCTTTAAAACAATAGATCAAAAATATTAAAATGGGTCTAAAAACGAAATAAATACGAATAAGAAAATATAACTAAATCCCACACTAGGTACAATTAAATCATTCGAAAACTTTATTACGTAACCGACGGACAATCTTCAACAAAAGAAGAAAATTTTAAAAGACTAAAGTAGATGTAATAAATCGGTTGACTGATTATTCAGCCCAAAATATACGTCCATATCAATTCTCAATTTGTAAACATTCTATGTGTTCCAATATATTTTGTGCAAATATTCCATGAAAATATTCTTCTCCATTAATAAAAGCAGATGTTAAAAAAATCAAACCTTGGTTTTTGTTCTTTCGGAACTACTAATTGAACTCCTAATTATACTTTTCTTTTGTTTTCCAACCCCTTCTTAGTATAATATCTTAATGGATCTTATGTTAAATTTAATATAATAACGTTAAATGAATCAATAATCTATGTAAGAAGACGTACCTTTTAGAGGCGCTAAACCCTTCTCGATGAAGAGATAAAAGTGTAGATAAGCCATGAAACCACAAGCACTGGTGGTCCAAAACAGAACCTCCGGGACACCGAGCTCCTCCGCCGCATCAAGAGTAAAGCTCATACAGCCGTCGGATACGATACAGCTCACCGGAGGAACATCATCTCTGGCGTTGATCTGCTCAAGAAGCTCCTTGAACGGAGCGAGACAATACTTCGTAGTGGACTCACAAAGGGCAGGAATATACTGCGTGGCGTCCATGTCGCTCTCTGGTAGACCGTCAGGGATGGACTCAAAGTGAAACGAAGGAAGCCCATCGAGAGCGTTTGGCCCTCGGGACCGAAGGAAACGGTTGTGGTTGTAGATGGTGTTGACGAAAGTGACATGGAAGCCTCTCCAGTGAAGGAGTTTAGCTACTCTCATCATAGGGTTGATGTGGCCTTGAGCGGGATAAGGCACACAAACTACGTGTGGTATTTGTGTGTTAGAAGCGACATGAGATCCCATTTTCTTTCTTCTCTTCTGTCAAGACAGTTTTTTGAGTTTTTTTTTTCTTTCTTTGTAGAATAGATGTGAGTTTTTCTTTGCTTAACATGCCCATTTTATAGAACTAATCGAGAAGACGGAGCCTTTTTTTTTGCACGTGGCGGTTGTCCACAAATTACACCAGGTTCGTATATTATCGATGCCTGCTTTTAAGCCATTCGTGGTTAGCTTAGATCGATTTTTTGTGTTAAACTCTGAGCGTATTGCAAACTTGTTATTTTCAAAATCACACATATAATATAACTTATGACCCAGATTATGTGGTAAGTATGTCTACCAAAGGCCACATGTGCCTATGGGAAATTTTTTCAAATCAATTTGATAATTATCTGTCTAATCATTAATTTTTTTTTAAATTTGTTATCTCCTTAATTTACAGTTAAGTGATTATTTAGTAGATGCAAGTAACATTTAATCTTATAGCAGATGGTAAATTTACTAAAAACAAATACATTTATATATTTAAAGATCGAATTCTGCTGTTTATCTTACATAAAAGTTTGGCCAATATTGATAAAAATAAAATTATTAGGAGGTAATACTGTCAAAAGCATTAATAAGTTGACGTGGGAGTGGACTGGACCACTTGCCTTGATTTACTTCTACGGATACCTTTGGTTCTAAAATTGTTTTGTGAATTTAACAACTTTGGAACTATTACAGGTTTGTCTTTATACGGATGCAATTGGGACCATTAAGGTTTTGGTTGTTATTCAAATGATTGTTTATTTATTTTTCATATATATAATGTCCCGATGGTTTCCTATCTATATTTCTTTTCTTTCTTCCAAATGATAGGAACTAAATATAACCACAAATGGGCCAACCCCACGCTATACACGTTCCTGTGACAAACAACATTTGAATACATATTCAAGTTGATGCATGGGTTTGATTTCAAAATTTGGATACAGTCTGTAACCATTTTCGGATCGTCATTTTCGACTCGAGTTTGACACGAGTTTATATGCATGTATGAGATGAAAATAAAATGTATAAAATGAATTGGTGAAGTAAGTTTACACGATCTTGACCAAATATGTTGAATATGTATCTTGACTAAAAATATTTGATCTTAATTTGTACTGTTTTTTTGTAATGTAATTCATGTCTTCTTTTTCTCCGCAATAATGTAATATGTCTAAGCCTATTAAATTTTTAGTTTTGTCAATTTAATCTAGGACATTGCAGTGTTCAAATTGAGAAAAGCTTTGCATAATCTTATATTTTCCGCCTAAACGAAGATCCTAAAAAACTAAAAACTTAAGAATTTTAAGAGAATAGTTTTTTTTATTAGGTTTGAATTTTTTTTCAAAACTAAAATTCTCAAATACAATAACAAAGGATACCACAACTCAACATCGGTAGATTCTAACAAATCCTAAATACAATTGGAAACTCAAGTTTATTTAGATAACTCTTAAATAATTAATTAATCATATCTATTATGTAGCTTGTAGCTTATCTTCAATATTTTCTCTCTTAAGCATGAAATGATAGTTTGAGCTTACCAAGATCGTTCATTTCAAACTTACTTGAAATTTCCTTGTTGTCGATTAAGATTACTACTTTCTCACTTTCTTTTCCTGTTATGTCACTATATTTCTTGAAGACATATAGTTTGCTTTGCCGCTTCTGTTGCTGACATAAACTCGGTTTCACAAGATCAAAAAGCTATTGTTTTTTGTTTACTTGAACAACAACTAATTGAACAACCATTGTAATAGAAGATATGGCCAGGTACTCTTTCCATCGTCTATATCCACATTGTAGTAGCTACTATCGCTGAAACTAACCAAGCCTTCTTTGTTGTTACACGAGAATTTGAGACCATGTGAGAATATTCCTTTCAAATACCTTAAGACTTGTTTCAAAGCAGATCCATGTGATTCCTTTGGTTCATTCATATATCTACTAAGAATTTAACTAGTTGTGAGTGTCTGTGTTTTCTCCATTAAAGAGAAATCTCGGAGTGTTGTAAGTCCATGAGGTCATTGCTTGCTACAAAGGAGATCATTACATCGTCCTCTCTTGTTTTGGTTTCTACTTCCTCTTATCTTATTGTAGATTCCCCAAAATCAATTTGTTTTCCCACAGCATTATTATTGCCTTTGCTTTTTTTAGAATCTATCTAATTCCATCACATTCGTTCATCAAAATTCACATCTCAACTAACAACAATTCTTTGAGTTGTAGGATTAAGTTACCAATATGCTTTACAACCGTGTTGCGTGACCGAGATGCAAAAGTGCTTGTGATTTATCATCTAAATTATTTAGGTGCGGTCCTTCTCTCTTAGAGTATCCAATACAACCAAAGACTCTAAGGTACTCAACATTCGATTTCTTTTCCTTGAAAGCTTCATATGGCGTTTGGCTATCCAAGGTTGTTGTGACAACACGATTGATTAACTAGGTAGCATGTCTCACTACCTCTCCCCACAACAAACTCTTATGTTTCAAGATATTTTGATTCATCTCCATTAAAGTACGATTCCTTCTCTCAATCACTCCGTTATGTTGAGGTGTATAAGGTATTCTAATCCCAAATTCTCCACAATAAATATTTAAACTCTTGAAACATAAACTCTCCACATCCATCTGTTCAAATGGTCTTGATATTCTTCCTATTTCCTTATCGATGGTAAATTTAAATATTTTACTTTTCATAAGCTTCACTTTTCTCTTTCAAGAGAATTGTCCACATATTACGAGAATGATCATCACAATAAAGATGTACTTATTCCTTGCTGATGTAGTATGTGAAATAGGCCCACAATGATCTCCATGAGTTATTCCAAAAATTTCATATGCTCGAAACAAGGTTGCCCTATGAAAAGGTTTCCTTACTTGTTTCCCAAGTAAACATGAAGAACAATATTCTTTCTCAATTGTGAATCTCGGAATTCCTACCAATTTCTTAGACACCATTGTCTTCATTTTTTATACTCCAACATTCCATACTCTTGCATGCCATTTAGTTGTTCTATTGAAACTTTCGAGTTTAAACACCTCTCTATATCGACTTTTTTGTGAATCTTGTAAAGGCGATTTTTTGATCTTATTGCTTTTATTTAATATCTTTACATCACAAAATAGAAATGAAGATATTTCATCCTAATTTCACAGAAAATTTTGGTTACTGGTCCAAGACTCACTATATTACTTTTCAATTCCGGTACGTAGTAGACATTCAATAAGACATTTTTCTCGCCATTTTTGCATATGAAATGTATTGAGCCTCTATTATTTATATCAATACGAGAATCATCCCCAAATCTTACTTTTTTGGTCATTGTCTCATCGATCTTGAAAAAGAAATCTCGATTTCCCGTCATATGATTGTCAGCTCTATTATCCAAGTACAAAAGTTTCCTATCATATGATTCATACTCTTTTGGCTTAACATTCTTCTCGTTAAGTAGCACCAGTTAGTGCATTAATAAATCCTCAGCCTCTTGAGTTTCATCCTCGACATCCTTGCTTCCTATACCTCTCGAAGTTTGAGGAGGAGTCCATCGGTACAGTTGGATGCGAACTGTCCTTTCTTATCATACAAAAAACACACAACTAGTGATAAGTCTTTCTTGTAAATTTGGCTTTGGTTTTGATCACCATAACCACGCCGTCTTCCTCTACCTATTATACAGCCACTTTTTCCTATACCTCTACTAATAGGATCCTCGATGGTAGGATCCTAAAACCATCGGATGCAGGACAAGACTTAGACTCGGTTGTCGAGTTTCGGGCTAAATACTCCAAAGATAAAGGGGAGACGGCCTTCCTTGGGAAACATGTCAAAGACAAAGGTGAGACAAGATTATTATATATGATTCAGCTGTCTAAACTCAATGCCTCACCCAGCACTCAAGAACCAGAGCAGCAAACAAGGAGCTCACGTCAACAACCTTCCCCAGAGGATCAGGAAGACATACGCTCACTTATCAAGGGGCTCCAGACGCTAACAAGAGAATTAGAACATGGAGTTTATTTCTATGGATTCCTGACTCAATTATCTAACTACTCGAGGTTCAATCAGCCCAATCGAAGCTTGGAGCCCAAAGTTATGAATTTTACAAGTTGGACCTTCTGCACTAAGGTCTTATGCGCGACAACGTCAACTTTCGAGCAACATAGCCGAGCTCAGGAGCGGCCTTCACTCCGGACCACTTGGAGATTATTCTTGGTCCTTTCAGTGATCCAGAATGACCAAGAACGCATCAAAAGCCCGACGGATCCTCCAGATACCCGCTTTACAAGAAGAAGGGCCAAACCGAATCTGTTTAAGGAAAGTCCGGGAGCCACTTCCCTTAAGAGCTTGCAGACTTATGTGTGGCGACCATGAGACACTCTAAGAAATTCAGAAGCATCCAGGAGAGTCTTCCCATGCTCCAGAACGCACAGAAATAGGTGAATCCTCCTCATTGAAGACTTTTCATATCCGTCGATCACCAAATCTTCTCCAACAGCTCTAAGATCGACGGTCCTCATCACTTGTCCGTTGGAGACTTAATTATGTGATATTTCCTTCCTATTTTAAGCATATTACCGTTGTACATTGAGCCTATATAAGCTCAAGCCTTCCTTTGTATTTTTAAGACTTGAAAGACGTAAAAACACTTGAATGATGAAATTCTCTTTGTTAGAATACTTAGCCGCCTTCTATTTCTTTTGAGGATTCAAAAACGAGAGACGAGTCAAGCTTGTGAGGATTCCAACTTGACGGATCCAAAATTATCAGAGGAATAATCACCCTCCTTTGTGGTTCTCATTCACGAAATTCCGCCAAAAACTAGTCTTCATCGGTTTGGACTCACCAAGGTCAAGCCGTTGAATTCATATCCGAGACCTCACCACCGAGGCTCCTATCATCTACCTCGTTCATAATTCTCTTGAAATTGAGAATCTTTATTTGCATAGATAAGGTTTCCTTGCTCCTCTTGTTTCTCTTCTTCACAAATTTCTTTCATCATACGCTTTTAACCTTCCCACTATGTCCTCAAAGTTTTTATTATTGAGGTCAATAATTTTTTTTAAGAGCAGCAATAATATATGGATAGACATTCTGCTTGGTATACTATTTAGAAATTTCTTTACAAGATTAGGTTCAATATTTTCTCCTAAGGCTACTCACTTGGAGCTTAACTAGGATACTTTCCTACAAACTCATCAATCATATCAGCTTCTTTCATCTTCATTCTTTCAAACTCAATCATCAATGTTCTTTTCATTACCATGATGAGATTCAATAGCTTCTTCCTGATCAAATCCATTGTCTCCTTCTATGGATTCATTCTCATGCATTTGATCACCCTCATCACAAATATTTTTTCTCAATCTGAGTGGCTTGAACAGTAATGGGATCATCCTCCTTATTAATATGCTTCATACCCCCCTTCTTCTTATTTATTTATACAATAGGTATGAACTCTAATCCTGGTAACACTAACATAACCATATACTAGTTAAGGGGCTCATTTTTTACCTGAAACATAATAAAAGTTGTCAGTGATTTCAAAACAAACTAATCCATCACAAAGGCTCATTCACAGTCATCTTTAACACAAAAACTCTCATCTTTATCAGATTGATTTCCTAAATCTTCATATTCTTGAAGTGAAAGGGAAAATATGAATTGTTCTTCTGTCATTAACTCTTGATGTCCTCTTGGTGGCGCCCTCATAACTACATACCAAGAAGAATCCTCATATTCTATTGAGTAGAAAACTTGTTTAGCTTGTGATGAGAGGATATAAAGATTCTGTAGGTACGAGGACTGGTTCATATGGAGGTTCACTAGTATAAATCTGTATTCTTATTTTTTCGCCCAAGAATACCTAAATAATGGAATGACATGGAACATGTGGTAATCCAACAATATGATCTCTCCTTTATCACGCCATAGGATGAAATTATGTCTGCCATGTGTCTTTAATCTTGAGTACTAAACCTACATATAGTATGCTTCATATGTTACTCCATTGTTTTGGGTATTCCGCTTTACATCATCTGTATGGAAACAATGTCCATTAACAGCATATCCATTATGGATTTGTGCAATATTCTTGGTCCAAAAGCGAGCCATTTTAGCCTTGTTGAATGATCATTTGAGTTAGTTGGTACCTTATACAAGACATAAAATATACATTTGTAGCAATATAAACATAGTGAGATTGTTAAACAATATATCTTGCATACCTTTTGCCATATCAACTTTGGAAACCTTTCATGTGATATTTCCATAAAAGAGTTTTCATTTCTAGCACATCTCGCATCTATACCCTGAAGTTCTTCCAAATGCAACCTACTTAGATAAAAGTTATGTCACTACACAATATATATAATCAACTGATTAGAGTAGAGAATAATCAACTGTGAGCTATGTCGTGTTCCTTATTTGTAAAAATACTAGAAAAATAACTCAACTTTGACCATGATAATAATCATAATTTGGTTAAAAAAAGAGTTGTTTTGATTAATTTTGACAAACAGAAAATTCTAACAAAACGATTTTTGACCCTTCCATTTTGATCAAAAATTAATCAAAACAACTGGTTTTTGACCAATTTATGATTATAGTTATGGTCAAAGTTGAGTTGTTTTCTAGTAGTGTATATATTATTCATCAAAAAGTGATCACAATACTTTGATAACATATCTATTCGTCAAAATATTTTGATTATTTAATAACAAAATATTTAATTCGTTAAGAATTGATAAATTTTTGATCATAATAAATTTGACTAAAATATTGGTTAAATTTTTTGGGTCACAATATCACATGTTTTCTTGTAGGGTAAGGGTAATTTCTGTAGCCTTATGCAGAGGTCGGCCTTCATGTGATAGATGATCTGAAACAATATCTTCATTACGATTGATTGCATCTTCAGTAGGTCCAGAGTTTTTTAAAAACTCTAGACAAAAGGCAAGACATTTTATAGCTTGATAGCCCTCATCCATGCAAGCTTCTGCCTTGCAAAATTCTTAACATATGC
>JAKUCM010003028.1:0-23836 GCA_023374145.1 Lepidium sativum
GATCCAATCCATTGGACTCAGCCAATTATTAAGCTCTACGTTTGCCCATACCTTCTTGGATTAGTTCATTTATATATATAACGAATTATCATTGTTTCATTGGCATCGACATAAATCTCCCAATCGTCTTCTTCAGCTTTGAGGTAATCATTACTTCTCTCTCGATTTCTTTAGATCTTCACGGTTTCGATAGAGTTAACAAGTTTTCTCAAATTGATTCAAAACTTTTGTTTGTTTGTAAATTTTCGAATGTTTAGTTTCACTCCTCGCATTAGATATATTGATTCTAGTTTGAAATCGCTGATTTCTAGTTTTTCTGTAATTAGATTTTCGATTTGTAACTTAGAAACCCAAACCCTGTGTAGCGACAGGTCGATAATGGACAGATTCACTGTGATGCATCACTTGGTGTTATTCTCTGTGTTTCTGAGCTCACTGTTGTTATATGGAGATGCTGGAATCACAAGTAGTGTTATTCGATCTGAGTGGCCCGCCATTGACATTCCGCTTGACCATCATGTTTTCAAAGTCCCAGAAGGCTATAATGCTCCACAACAAGTGCATATAACTCAAGGTGATTATGATGGTAAGGCTGTTATCATCTCATGGGTGACACCAGATGAACCTGGTTCCAGCAAAATTCGTTATGGTGCCACACAAGGGAAATATGAGTTTGTGGCTGAAGGGACATACACAAACTACACATTTTACAAGTATAAGTCCGGGTTTACTCATCACTGTCTTGTCTCTGGCCTTGAGGTAATGATACAAGATATTCATTTTGATGGCAAAGTGTTAACATGAAACTATAGAATGGTTGTTCGTCTATTGCAGTGTGCTTAGTAATGAATTAGAATGTGGAATTAATATTCAGTGGTGTTTCTTTGGACCTATGTGATCTTAGTATATATTTGATTGTTAGACTACATACAGATGTGAATTCTTTCCTTTATGTACTGGGAAGATGCTGACCTATTTACGTTGGTTGTCAGTATAATACAAAATATTATTACAAGATCGAAAGTGGTGAATCTTCTCGGGAGTTTTGGTTTGTTACGCCACCAGAAATACATCCTGATGTTCCTACAAGTTTGGTATTATAGGTATGCCATATCTTTTGCTTGTGATGTGTAATTCATCTTCTCTCTGTTAGTATTAATGATCTAAGTACCTTTGTGCTTGTTCAGAGACATCTTTTTTAAGATTCATTGTAGAGATAACTTGAAATCTTGTTTCAACGAGACTTACTCGACTTGTTTCTCCAGCTCTGTACCAACCAAATTCAATTTCACTTACGAATTGTAGGTGATATGGGCCAAACATTCAACTCGTTATCCACACTGGAACACTACATGACTAGTGGAGCTCAAGCTGTCTTATTTTTAGGAGATCTCTCTTATGCTGACAGATATAAATATAATGACGTTGGTGTGAGATGGGATAGCTGGGCCCGTTTTGTGGAGCCTAGTACCGCTTATCAGCCATGGCTCTGGTCTGCAGGAAATCACGAGATTGATTATATGCCATACATGGTACATATCTGATTCATCTATTACTAAGTTACTACCTACCTATGTATATAATTTGAGTCCCATGGAAATTAACATAGTTGAGTTCTTTGAAATGGTACAGTTTTTACAGTAACTTTTTCTCTGATATAGATCAGTTGTTAAAGGTCTTTATGAAAGTATATGACATTGTGCACCTTAAACGGAGAAATGAATTAGGTACATGAATTTTGATATGATTAGACATTTAGGAAAGTGTAACATTCATTATAGCTATCAGTCATGATTTTCACTATTCAGATTGTGTACATAAATTCTGTATCTGGGCGTCCGGGGAGTTCTAAAGCATGTGAAAATATTACAGGGAGAAGTATCACCATTCAAGAATTATCTTCAGCGTTACACAACGCCTTACCTAGCCTCAAAAAGTACCAATCCTCTCTGGTATGCTGTTAGGCGTGCATCTGCTCATATCATTGTCCTCTCCAGCTATTCCCCATTTGGTAATATCTCTACTGCTCAATAACATACCCTGCATCTAATTACTTTATTTTACTTGTATATATAAAAAAAGCTTCTATTCTGTTGTGTATCCCTGTTAAGTATGACTCTTTTCGAGTGTCGTGCAGTGAAGTACACCCCGCAATATCACTGGCTTAGTGATGAGCTTGATAGAGTTGACAGGGAGAAAACTCCTTGGCTAATTGTTCTCATGCACGTCCCTATTTACAACAGTAATGAAGCACACTTCAAGGAAGGTGAAAGCATGCGAGCAGCTTTTGAGGAGTGGTTTGTCGAACACAAAGTTGATGTAATCTTTGCTGGACATGTTCATGCCTACGAGAGATCGGTACTTTCTTATTACCGTAAACTCCCCATAGATTTTATATATATGCTTCATTGTATTAAGAAAAATCTTTGTATCTTTTCCATCTTAGTACCGAGTATCAAATTTGCGGTATAATGTGTCAAGTGGAGATCCTTACCCAGTTCCAGATAAGTCAGCTCCAGTTTATATTACAGTTGGAGATGGAGGAAATCAAGAAGGTCTTGCAGCAAGGTGAGAAATAAGAACAAATCCAGTAAAGATACTAATGAGTTCTGGAATGTAGGCACAAAGCTATGAAAGTAGTTTTTTAACCAACTCGCAAGAGCTCTAATCTGCTAATTCTAACTATTGGGTGATAAAAAAATGTGTCCTTTTACTGTTTCAGGTTTAGAGAACCACAGCCAGATTATTCTGCATTTCGAGAAGCTAGCTATGGCCACGCTACTCTGGAAATAAAAAACCGAACACACGCGATATATCACTGGAACCGAAATGACGATGGAAAGAAAATAGAAACGGATGAATTTGTGTTACACAACCAGTACTGGTAAGTTTGCTAATTCAGTTTTAATAGCCTCATAGATACAGAGCTAAGTGAAAACAGTTCGCAGGGGAAAGAACATTAGACGGAGAAAACTTAAGAAGCATCATCTCAAGAGCGTTGTGGTTGACACTAATCACCATTTCATTCACTAAGTTGGCCTCTTGCTTTCTAGCAAAGTGTGTGAACTTTGTTACAACATATGCCTTATAAATGTGATGTTATTTTTCGCTCCCGCTAAGCCCTCTGCCATTTCAGAATACGAAGGGGACTATGTCATTTTATCAAAATAATGTCGTGTGTAAAATATCTCATGCATTATTCAATAGATATTCTTTTGTAATGTCTCCCGAGTGTTCTTAATAACTAATGTTTTTAGTAAAGAAGTAGTTGTATATATATGTATATCATTAATCATTGAACATAAGATTATATTAAAATATACTTTGTGAACAACAAAATTCAATTTGTGATCTCATACTATAAATCATTTTGAAATAAAAAGAATTTCTGAATTCATTTATTGTTTCAGTTTTAAATTTTTTAATCAAAATTGAGTAAATTAAAGCGCATAATAAACATGAAGCCAATTGGTTAATTAATGATATGTGTGCTTTCCGTTCCCAATGAATTTATACTTTTGATAAAGTCTCTGCCGATCATGATTCCTTTCCATCCATGTGAGGAAAATACTGAGTTTTTGCAATCTAGTAGACTGGTTTTAGATGAGTATTTCCCTAGCAGTACTCTGCTTAGCAAACTATGAGGTTGTTGAATGATCCGCCAACTGTTTTTGGCTAAAAGGACAACATTGAAATATTGAATGTCTCTAAAGTTTAGGCCACCTTCTTTCTTTCCTTTTGTCATCTTCTTCCATGAGACCCAACACGTTCTTTTCTTTCCTTTTGCTACATAGGATGAAGATATATGGTGAGAGAGGGTCACCCTGCCGTATACCTCTGCTTGTGTGATGGTTCCTCGTGCACTTCCATTAATGAGGTCAGGATACGAAACAGATTTTATGCATTCCATAGTTCATCCAATCCATTTGTGGCTAAAACCACACCTTTCTTGGATTTTTATAATAAATTTTCATTCCAAACCATCATATGTTTTGCTCATATCCGTTTTAACCACAATAGAACATCTCTTAGTGGCTTTTGATTGTTTCAAATGATGTAACATTTCATGAGTAATCAAAATATTATTAGAAATTTCTCTCCTTTGACAAAGGCACATTGATTTTCTGATATACATCTTCCTAGAATTGATTGGAGCCTTTTTGTGAGGATTTTCAAAATGATTTTGTAGAGCATATTGCATAAGGAAATGGGCCTATAGTCTAAAATAGCTCTTGGATTGTCAGATTTTGAAATTAACCTTACATGAGTATGGTTCATAGACCTTGGCATAACACCGGAAATGAAAATTTTCCGATACTTCTTTTCTTATTGTAGGACCAATTGTTTTCCAGTGGCCTTGAAAGAAGGTAGCAGAGAAGTCATCAGGTCCATGAGCTTTCCCAGGGTGGATCGAGAAGAATAACTTCCTTATTAGATGGCAATTTGATTAGGTCGTTGTTTGTCTGCTCATCAATTTTAACTTTTAAGAGTCTGGTCAATGGTTTCTGTACTATCTCCATTTGTTGCAGTGAATAAATCTGAGTAGTAGGAGGTTCTTGTCTCTGTGATTTCAGATTCTTTAAAGACTGGTTGGCCTTGGGAGTTCGCGATAACTGAGAATCGATGCCTTCCTCTTGTGGCAGCATAGAAGAATGCAGTGTTCTTGTCTCCAACACATAACCAATTATGCCTACTCCTTTGTTGCCATAATTCTTCTTCAGCTTTGTACACTTCCTTCAGTTCTTTTGTCAGGTATTGCATCACTGTCTCCTCAACATTTTTGTCAGGCTTCTATCATACCGGAAGAGTCCAGCTCTTTTTGGTTTCTTTTATCAGAGAAGTAAGTCATGATGGGACAATGGTCCGAGCCTTCAAACCTGAGGTAATCACATCTTGCCTTTGGAAATTTGTCTAGCCATTCACTATTAGCAAGTGATCTGTCAAGTTTGCAGCTGATTAAGTAATTATGTCTGTAGCCTCACCAGGATAGAGGACTTCCGGAGGATTGAACATCTATTAAATAATGTATTCCATATAATCGTTGTAAGAAAATCTTTCATATGGTTGAATTCTTAAAGCGTCAAAGTAGTGAGAAACATTATGAAACTTAGAACTATTAAGATTAGTTCAGTTGAGAGTAATTTATGGGTCAGAGCCTACATGTTCGTATACAATACGATCTTCAAGTGTGAATGTTGTTTTCTTTTTCGTAATTTGAGTCGAATATTTCAGTTGAGAAAGCAAACGAGCGTTGCAGTCCATGACATAGTACGAGGATACAGCTATGAAATATGCTGTATAAATGTTGAAATAGAGAATTCTAAATCGTGGAGAGATCTTCAAGATATGCCCATGGAGCTTCAATCGAAATAAATGAGTATCCATAGAACCTCGTTCTTTCCTTAATTTTTGTTTGATTCATTTTGTTAATTATTAACCTATAGATAACAGAAACTAGCTACGGACTGTATTTGAGGTTTTGGAACCAGAACTAATTCAGAGATGAAAAAAATTTCTTGCTGGAGTCATACATCTGTTACAAATACCAGAAAATGGTTTTGTATCCAGAGCAATACTTAACCACAAAGCGGAACACTTTCTGAGCTTATTAGTTTATACACTAAGAGAGGGAGACAGCATTACTGACCAAAAGTTCTTGGACTCAACACAATCTATGAAGAAAAACTCAAACCTCTGTACAAATGTAATGAGAAGAAGCAGGTGAAACAATGTGGATGATCAATCATCCTTGCAAGTAGCCTTGTTATGTCCTACTCCTCCACACTTTGTACAGCACACGGATCGTCCTCTTTTCCTGTCTTTGATTCTCTTCTCCACTCCCTGCACTCGAGAAAAAAGAGGAGGAAGTACTTGTTCATCCTCTTCTTTGTTGCTGCCTTCGTTCTCTACCAAAGCTAAGTCAATAGCAACTGCTGCTAGAGCTTCTAAATATGTTGTATGGTAGCTTTCAAGGGTAAAGAAACTTGAACAATAGTCATATAGATTTCTTCCTTTTGTGTTTAGGACAGCAATCGCGTGCTGGCAAGGGAGGCCCGTGGGCTTCCACCCAAAACAGCTGCAGGTTTGGTTACTGATGTCCACGAGTTGAACAGACCCATCATGGACCTCAAAAAGTGTGTCCGAACAAAAGAATACTTTCAGCATGCTTGCTTTCTTGCATTCTTCCGTTAGACTTTCCTCCTTAGATGGCACAAGTTGGCTAAACCACTGTTTTGACTTCACCTGGCTATTGTTCACTAACTCCACAATTTTATTCACAAATGCCACAAGCTTCTGGACGATTGAAGTTTCCTGAATTTCTTCAATCCACTTCGAGTAGATCTCTCCCACATCTGAAGTAATATGGCTGTATGGTTCACCCTCGAACAATGCACTGGCCCAGTGCTTTGATTCAATCTGCATCACCCAATCATAAGCTTTAGGAGAAACTCGTTTTATTTGTTCGATGTAAACCTTAAACACATCAAGACGATCAGCACGTGCTGCAGCCAGCAAATAGTACGATAAGGATGGCTTCCCATCTCCAAGAAACGGACCTCTCAGGCTTCTCATAAAATCCTCCATCAAGTAATGTATGGAATAACCATGATGGGAATTCTCAAATATATCCAACACAGAACTCTCAAGTCCTTTCTCTCGGTCAGAAACAAAAGTAAGAGCATGTAAACTGGGCACAGCTACCTTTAATTGTTCCAGAAACCAACGCCAAGTTTCATCAGTTTCCACATCCACAAGGGCTAATGCCACTGGAAGCACACCATCATCTCCATCCAAGGCAGAAGCTGTTAGCAATACCTCATGATACCTAGATTTAAATGGGATGGCGTCAAGGAAAATAAGCGGCCGGCAACCATTTTGAAAGCCATGTATACATGATTTAAAAGCCAGAAAAAGCCGCTGAAATCTTCTGTCCTCACCAATTACAAGATCAACCATACTTCCAGGGTTTGCCTCAACTACCTTATTCACAAAATGAGGTAAATGCTTATATGCCTCTTTGAATGAAGTATGAAGCCCTCCTTTGGCTTCATCAATGCCTCTTCTTATAGTGCAATAACTGAGTTCTATACCAAAATCTTGAAGAATCGAGTCGGCAATGTTCTTAGTCTTCTGATTTGGGTTCTCCTGCAACCTCTCCTTGATGATACTCACTACCCAGTTCTTTTTGGGATGAGCAGATTTCCAAGATTCTCCCCCGCATGTATGTCTTCTATTAAATTTTTTTATCCTAAACACACTTTCGGATGGTACCCATGATGCATAAATTTTCCAAGGACAACCTCCAACTAAACACACACCACATGCACGATTTGATTCATTCTTCCTCAATCTGTACCCAAAACGATAAGCAACTGCATATTTCTGCAGTGCATCACGAAATTCAACGACACTCTCAAATCCCTGACCCACACCGGTAATGCAACGTTTCCATGAGGCGACCAAGCTCTCTACAGAACCATCGTTAGCATCAGAGATAGAATAATTCATATCGTGTTCCGAGTCAAGATTCTCAGGTTCAGGGTAATAGGTCTCAATATCCTGCACGTAGTCCTTGTTGTCAACGACATCTTCAATGTCATCGCCGTCAGTATCATCTTCATCACTACAGACATACTCATCATCATCAGTTTCTATTACAGGCTTTCGAATTTCTCCCCTATTTCTTAAGGATCTTCTCCTTGTATCTGTGACATTTTCATCCTCAACCAAATTGCCGGGTTCTTCCATCACACCTCTTCGTTTACTAATACTTCTAGGGGAACTGGTAGTCACACCACACACAACACTTTTGGTACCAGGAAAACTACCTATGAATAATTGTTTGGAACTTTTGGGGGTCAGATTGGTGATGTTGGAAACAAGACTATTCTTCCCTTTCCTTTTGAAACTTTTTGAGGTTGATTTGGCTGATATTTGTGGATTGGTGGATATTGTTACAGGAATGTCAATTAGATCGCCGGATTCCGAGGTTATTCTTGAGGGAATCATTCTAGATCCTAAATTAACATCAGCGAGGTTGTTTTCTTCGGGTGTTCCTGTGACAACTTGAATAGGTACATTGGCTACATGCCCATATGCCATCTGTGTAGTCTCTGCTCCAACTGCTATACTATTTGACCTGCAATTATATTCAAAAATAAGTTTTTGAACCACAATCTCAATCCCAGTAGAACTATTACATCGCTACAGGCCTACAGACATTTAAGATTTTTATTTCCAGAGCTGAAGGTCTAATTTTCCTCCAATTTGGATCGGAAGAGATCAGAAAAAGATATACCTTAGCCCAGATCAACAGCTTTCTTTTTATCAGGGCACCTAAATTATCTATCGAAGAATGTAACTGTAATGAGAAACTTCTCTGTTTTGTAAACATTAAGAAACAACTACAGTGATCTCTACCTAATAGAATAAATCAGCATTATAGTAAACGAAAAAATTCAGATGCATATCAGAGATGTCAGCAAACAGGCAGTTTAGCAGTCTTTCAAAACAACAAGCTAGAGAAATTATTTACTCAACTATCAGAAAAGAGGAATATTATATTATCACATAACAAACTTATCTCTGAAATGTTGCAGTACTAATATATCATTAGGTGCCTACTTCATTCTCTGGCAGACTTGATCAAACTAAAAGAAGTAGCTACGCAATAGAAAGAGACAGAGAACAAATTCATGAGGGCATACCTGATACCAGGTGACACAACTGCTTCATACTGGAAGCCTTCTTGTCCTGTAATAAAAACTTCCGCTGTGACTGAGCTCAGATGAAAATCATACATCCTTTTCATGTCCTTCTCTTGTTTCATGGTGATAAGGGTTCGTCTATTTCCCGGGAGAAAATACTTGAGAGACAAAGAATTATAGTCCAAGTTCAAGAGTTTTGCCATTTTTAGCTTAAAGTCATCAAAAGAGGTCTCATGATTAATGTCTATTGCTTCTGCCTCTCCTCCAGTATACGTCATTGTCCCATCATCATCTGTCACAAACTTTCCGCCAGATTGACAAATCAATATAAGCTTACCTTTGCCCATACCCACAGAGGCTGAGGAACTCAGAATAGAAGACAAACAAAAAGTTACATCAGATACATAATTCAAATGACCTAAATAGATCCTTAGGTGGTAAAAAGCAAATTCAACCAGTCAGAAGAGGACAACAATGTTCATTGTAGTAAATATCAATAGCAGAAAGTTTTAAATATAAACAAAATTAGGCATCTAAGAATATAAGAATTTTACAATCAGCTTTAAATTCAACTGACTTGATAGTGTTTAAAGAGCTCAATAGAACAGAAAATATCACAACAAAAAGCCAATGTGGGTAGACTGTACAATTAATCCCCACACACAAGTGGCCTGCAACATAAAAACTCTGCATCAATTCAAATTAATACGGTGTTGGACCTATGATTTATGTTTTTCATTTGAGCTAATTGAAAGTAATGGTAATCCAAAAAATTAATCTCAATCTACCCTTATTAGAAGACAGAAGAAGATTTAAGTGTTTCAATCATAAAGAATTGCTTCTTTCCTTACCAAAGACACAAAATTTAGTGAACAACATTGAGGGAAGCAGTTCTACTCTTTGAATATGAGTCAGAAACATCAAACTGGAATCAAAATTTGGCAAAATTTTAAGAAATTCAAAAAAAAAATCTATATCAAGAAAACAGACACAAAACACAGTTGACTCAAAGAAAATTAAGACATCCATTATGCTGTAAAGCCTTGTAGCAATTCATAAACCCAGAAAAAGGGGGAAAAAAAACTAACTTCCTCTAATGCACATTCGCAAAAACCCTATCGTTTGTTTTTACTGAACATTCGCACTGCTCAAATTTTGACAAGGAAAATTAAAATTATGTTCTTTATTTCGTAACATCAAACGAAGTTAGTGGTAAAGCAAATAATAGTTTACCAAATTGTTGAAGCCGATCTTGAAGCTGAGGAATTGGGAACCCTAGGGTTAGGAGCGCTAGAAGTTGAGAATTGTGGGGAAGAAACGAGAGAATGAAACGAATTAGGGTTGGGTCTGTATGGAAATAAAATAAAGAAAAGGTTCACTATATCGAAGAAAATAGTTTTTAGGGGTTGCTTTGAAAATCTTGTCGATAGTGTGATGTGCAACGCAATAAGATATCAAAAATCAAAATTATAAGATATTTTTTTATCTCTTATAGAAAAAGAGATAAAATTCAGAAAATAATTTTTTATAAAAATAAAATTACAAACACACAAATTTGCTTTCATTTTGATTCCCCGGTATTTTATATAAAAATTAATTTTATATTTTTAAATATTAAAACGGAAATTGTCTAAGTCGAGATACATCAATGGATAAAAGATTTTAGATAAAGTTGAGTTTGAATTATGAATCAGAAATCATGATGAAGGGTTGTCTTCATTCTTGAATCAATATTGTAGAATAGTGAAGAACTCGCGAGAGTGATTTAGATATGTTGGGCAATTAAGTTGGTTGAGCAGGAAAAAACTCTTTCGATCGAGAAGAGCTTCCACAACTTCTAAGGCTCCCAACTCTTGTAAGATGGCTCGGTCAGTATTTGTTGGTTTCCTCTAGGATCTTTTTTTCATCATCCCTCCGATTCCTTCTTATGGCAACAAGATACTTATACTTCTTTTATTCTTTCTCTTTCGAAACTACTTTCGTTTCTTTTGCCTCTTCTTATTTTTTTTTTTCAACTACCCTACTAGCTTTTAAATCTTCTCCTACTATTGCAGGTATGGAATTTGATCTCTGATGCTTTGAGAATTTGTAAAGTGACTACACCATTGAACCACATGTCCTCGGCCTTCTTGTTCTAACCATTATATTTATAAACACGATATATGAATATTTATTTAGAACTAAATATTTTAGAACACAAACATGTAAAATTTTATTATTTTATTATGGGATAGATTGCATAGAATTATTAAGTACCTCTTATTCATTTTAAAACTTTCTGATAGCATAACTTGACGGTATCTAAAATGTTTTAGTATCAACATATTATGCTTTTATTATACATGAGATATATATATATATAGTAGAATTTTATTCATGCTATGCATTCTAATATATTTTTTTGTTTTTTAAGTGTGAAAAAAATATGCATGTGTAAGTTTTTTTTCAACCATCTTCAACTTTTTGAATCCAAGAATGAGATATTGAGATTACGAAGGTGAAATTTTTTGAAGTACCTTGTGTAATACCTATAAACTCGAATAAAGGTTAAAGCAAAAACATAAGCAAAAAATCGATTATAAAAAGAGCTAAAAACTAAACATATAAGCGATTTCAAATAGGAAAAGGTAACAATTCACAGAGTTGAAACAAGTCTCGTTATCTTAACTCAATAAACGGATTCAAGAATGAGATATTGAGATTACGAAGGTGAATTTTTTTTGAAGTACCTCTTGTAATACCTATAAACTCGAATGAAGGTTAAAGCAAAAACAGAAGCAAAAAATTGATTATAAGAAGAGCCAAAAACTAAACCTATAAGCGATTTCAAATAGCAAAAGGTAACAATCCACAGAGTTGAAACAAGTCTCGTTACCTTAACTCAATAAACGCCCATGGTGTACTTGGTTGATTGTGTTTTTGAGTCCCATGATAGAATTGTGTGATGAGACTGTTGATGGTACACCAAGCTACGGAATCTGGGAACTCTAATGTCTGCTCTACACTCTCACACTTGACAAAACAAGAGGAATTTTTGCAGTGAATTAGTTTTTCTTCTGAAAACCGTTGAAGAGAATGAGTCTTCACTCTTCTTTCTATAAGCAACGAAGAACGTGGTCCAAGTGGTTACCAAGTCTCGTTGAGGTTACCATAAGAATAGGGGCCATCTTTTTCTTTTTTTCTTTTTCAACAAGACTAATAAGGTTAGTCTTTTAGCGTTTTTATAATGGGCTCAAATAGAATATGAACATATTCTAACCCAAGCCCATAATCCATCATATTCTCATTCACATAAGCCAACATTTGATCCAATAAGCCAATTGGCTTAATGATACAAAAAAGTTGGCCCAATAATCCCCCACATGAATAGAAATGACTCTAAACATATGACTTAAAGGACTCGATAGACTAGACTGGCTAGACTTATCCTATAGACTAGACAGACTGACAGACTTTCGAGAGTGTAGATGAAAATGTGTTGTGTCTGAGTAAGTAGCATTTTTCAGCTTTGAACTACTCATTGTTAATATATGTCGGGTTTAATTGGTGAGGAGGTGAACATGATGTCTTGAACCACCCGAAAGTTTAGTGTAAACATAGACAACAAATTTAACCCAACTCACTTTCTAGTAGAACTAAGTTCTCTATTGTGTTCATTGTGGCCTTTAACTTTGCCTGGGATTTCATGAGTGAACTTAGAGAGTATAGCTTTACCTTCACTCTCCTAGAAACGGCCTTTATTTTACACTCACTAGGTGATTTGCCAAATATTTGGATGTACAGAAATAACATGTAATACTTCATTTATCAACCAATTCTTGGACCAAAACAATTAAAAGTTTAGAACTTATCCTTAACTTTCTACATGTTGCACTGTTTATCATCTTAGGAACTAGGTAGAGTTTGAATGCTCACAGTGCGTTCTGAAGTTATTATCTGATTTAGTTGTCCCTTTGAACCAATTTCTTGGGATTTCCAGTCATGTAGGTAGGGTTTCAACCAGATATCTTCTTAGGTCATAGGCTTTAAACTCATTCCTCTTGATGATTTTACTACTTGATCTCGAGAGACTCCTTTCGTAAAAGGATCGGCTAGATTATCAGCTGACCGTATGTAGTCGATTGTGATAACCCCACTTGAGATCATGTGTCTAATGGTTTTGTATCGTCTTCTTATATGACGAGATTTACCATTATAGAGATTATTATGTCCTTGGGGCTATAGCCGATTGACTATCACAGTGAACGAATATCATGGATCTCTTATTTAATAACCAGGAATCTGTAGGCACAACCATTATGTGCGTATCCAAGGAAAACACAATCAACAGTTTTTGGTCTGATTGTGATCTTCTTAGGAGGTGGTACTGCCACTTTTGCTAAGCACCCCACATTTTGAGGTATTTATACGAAGGTGGCGATCCTTTCCAAAGCTCATAGGGAGTCTTCCCCGCGCTCACAAGTTCTGGGGTAAACCAGATTCCTGCAACTTTACATTCATTGTCTCTTTTAGAGTTCAATTTTTCTTTCAGCAATTCCATTTGATTATGATCAATATGGAGCTGTTGTTTGATGTATGATGTCATTTTCTTTGCAAAATACATGAAAAAGTTCCATCATATTCTCCTCCATTGTCACTTCAGATTATTTTAATAGTGCTGCTGAGTTGATTTTCAACTTCTCGTTTATATTCCTTGAATTTATCCAAGGTTTGATATTTGCTATATAATAGATATACATAACAATATTTTGTGTGATCATCAATGAACGTTACAACATACTTTTTGCCTACTCTAGTTGGCACAAATTTTAAATCACACAAATCTGTGTCAATAAATCCTAAAGGTTCAGTTGTTCTTTGAACTTGGGGTGATAGTTTTTTACTGAGTTTTGATTGTGAACAAACTTGACATATTTCTTTGCTTGTTTTGCTTTTTGGTATCATGTTCAAGTTCATTAGTCTTTGGATAGACTTATAGTTAACATGGCCTAATTGTTCATGCCAAATATCAAAAGACTCAACAAAATAAGTAATTTCGTTCTTATTCATTGAAACATAAGAAACTACATCAAAAGAAGTAAAAGCAACAACAACAATATTAGCAACAACATTATTATTTGCGGCACTAGAAGCTGCAACAACAGAGGTAGAAGCAGCACCATAGACATCTACACCCTGCTTCACAGAAGTAGAACTGTGTTCACATGTTATGCGAGTCTTCTTCTGTCAGATTCACATGTTCATTCTTTTTCCCGTTGTTCTTGGGCTTGCTACGACTCTCATCAGATTTGTGGCCCAGTTTGCCACAGTTGTGACACTTCCCTTTGAACTTTTTCTGCTCATTGGGTTTACCCTGATTCTTGAAACTCATTGCAACAGGTTTCAGGGAAGATGTGGCAACAAGTTTGCCTTTTCCTTCTTTGTTTTGTCCCTTGGGTTTGAACTAAACCATGTGGATGTCTTGATGGTGAAGGACAGCTGAGCTTGACAGTGAACCACGGTTCCTCTCTTCAGTTTGCAGCTTGTTGAGAATGTCTTCAAGACTCCTCTTATTTCGCTTATGCTTCAGGTAGTTCTTGAAGTCATGCCAGCCTGATGGGAGCTTTTCAATGATCGTGTTGACTATGAAAGGCTCACAAATTGACATGCCTTCAAATTCAACCTCCTGACATATCAGTTGAAATGCTTCCACCTGTTGCATTACCGGTTTCGAATCCACCATTGTGAAGTTCATAAACTTTTCCACAAAATACTTCTAACAACCAGCATCTTTAACCATGTACTTCTTTTCCATAGTCGTCCATAACGTCTTGGAAGTTTTGTAGTCACAGTAAACTTTAAAGAACTTCTTTTTAAGGTTATTTAGGATCCAACATTTACACAAGTAGTCAGAATGCTTCCATGCTTCCACAGTATTGAACAATAGTCTGTTTGTGTTACCCGGAGGAAGGAATGGTTGATCCTCTTTGACAAACTTCTCGAGCTGGAGATTTTTCAGGAAAAGATCATCTTCAACTACCATGATTTGAACCCTTGGCCTTTGAATTTCCAGGCAGAGGTCCCATCATTGGAGTCGTTTGAAGCACGAGTATTGGCACATTTACATTAGCCAGTTGTGCTGCAGGGTTATAACCTATGACTGAAGGAAAACCATGTCCAAACAAATTCCGACGTGTCGTCTCATTAGACACATTGTCAACAGGTAATTCATCAATGGATAAACCAGCAACAGGTAGACCGTTATTCTCAGGAACCGGATCTTCCATATGTGTGTCACTGATCTGTCTCGGTGTCTCATCGCTACTAGACATTTGAAAACAGTAAACACACTTTTTTGAGAACGATATCACTTTTAGAAATTAATTTAAAACAATTCGCAGAATTTATAAAATTTGCAAATCTTGTCTTAAAAATTTTATGTGATAATTAAAAAATTAAATAAACAATCTGCAGAATATTTTTTTTATTTAAAAAAAAAAAATTGCAACTCTTGTTTAAATAATTACAAACTTCAGACCAATATATTGATTAACGTTTTTAGTTAATGATTAAAACCAAAATTAATTTGGTATAAGTTAAAACCAAAAAAGTTGAATTCAACTTTCGATTAAGTTTTTCAAAATATCAAACCAATTATTTTTACTTCTTATTTGATTACAAATTTAATCAAAAGAATACTAATATTGATTTGTGCATGTGTGACATTCGTTCTTTTGATAATATTTTTAACAAAGAATCAAACCAATAATTGTTTGGAGACACAAACCAAAATCCATTTGCAGAATTTAATCACGTTTTTGTCATAAAACATAAAACCAAAATCAAATTTTGGATTGCTTTGTTTTTGATCACGTTCAAATAGATGACCAACAATGATTTGCGGAGATAATGAACACAAGGCCAGGATAAATGATCAAACGTCAAAATAATTTGACTTCTCTTTTGGTCACATTTTTTTGTTTTTCTTTTGTTTTTTTTTGTTTTTTTTTTCTTAAACTAAAATCAAAACCAAAATTTGAACTTGTTATGTTCAAAATTCAAAATTGATTCATGTAGACTTTGGCTATTAAAAATCGTTGTCACCAATGTTTAATGACGTGATTATTACAAGACCAAGATCAAAACCAAAGATCTTAACCAATAACCGAAGACGTTCTCTCGATTTGCAGAGATAGGTCGATAAGTCTTTCACCTTTTTTTCCAGTTTTCAAACAATTAAAAACACATTCGCAGAATATTAAACTTGCAAAGCTTTGTTAATAATCTTTGATCAAATTATGTAATGATTCGCAGAATTTATTTAAAAATTTGCAAATACCATTAATGATTTTCAGTTTTTAAAATGATAGTTTAAAAAATAAACGATCTGCTGAAACCAAAAAGAATAGCAGATACAGTTTATGTAAACAATTTAAAACCTGCAAAAGTGTTAGTCTAAAAACACAAAACATAATTGAGATCGATTTTAGACTAATTCGATATTAATGAAGTAGGTTTCAAAAATTGTTATAACTTAATCCGAACTTTATAGATTAAATTCTTGAAGGGGCGGATTTATTGAGTTAAGACTAAAATACTTATAAACTCGAATGAAGGTTAAAGCAAAAACAGAAGCAAAAAAATCGATTATATGAAGAGCCAAAAACTAAACCTAGAAATTATTTCAAATAGCAAAAGGTAACAATCCACAGAGCTGAAACAAGTCTTGTTACCTTAACTCAATAAACACTCACGGTGTACTTGGTTGATTGCGTTTTTGAGTCTGATGATAGAACTGTGTGATGAGACCGTTGATGGTACATCAATCTACGGAATCTGCGAACTCTATTGTCTACTCTACACTCTCACACTTGACAAAACAAGAGGAATTGTTGCAGTGAATTTGTTTTTCTTCTGAAAACCGTTGGAGATAATGAGTCTTCGCTCTTCTTTCTATAAGCAACGAAGAACGTGGTCCAAGTGGTTACTAAGTCTCGTTGAGGTTACCATAAGAATAGGGGCCGTCTTTTTTTTTTTGCAACAAGACTAATAAGGTTAGTCTTTTAGGGTTTCTATAATGGGCTCAAATAACATATATAGCCATATTCTAACTCAAGCCCCTAATCTATCATATTCTCATTCACATAAGCTAACATTTGATCCAATAAACCAATTGGCTTAATGATACAAAAACGTTGGCCAACACCTCGAACACTACGCTAACTAATCAATATTACCATTAAGACACAAAAAATAAAATTAAAAGAAAAAAAGTAAAAGAACTTCTCCAGTTCTCGAACAATTCCAAGTAAAATGTAAATGTTGGCCACTCATTTGTCATCACTACCTCCATGACTTCTAAATAGTCTGTTCCGAACTCCACCTTTGTCAATTATAGAAACATCATCAATTGTGTTCCCATAAAAGTTTCTCAATGTCTTCACGTAAAGGTGAAATACTCTAACATATTTCATTAACTCTCAAACATGTGCCATGAAATAACTTTTTGTTATCACTATATGTAGATTTTGGCTTCTCGGAGGTGATCGATTGATCCAAATGATGGATTGATTGGTAAGTTGTCAGGGAAATTAATCTTGTTGGGTGGCTCAATCGATCATGGTATTAGATTAATCAATCCTAACCATTACGAAGACCACCAAAAGAGTTTTCCAAACAATATTTTCTAAATATGGGTGTCAAATCTATGGGTAATACTTGGAAAAAAAAATTTCGTTTTCTCTAAACAAGAAAAAAAAACATTCGTTGTTCGTCAATTCAAATTTAAGTCTAAATTAAATATAGATTAAATTACTTAAAAATTGTCTATGTTGATAGCTTCCAAAATTCCACTTAAAGACTTGATGGATAATCGATAAAACAACACACAATTCAATCAAAATATATATATATATATATATATATATATATATATATATATATATATATATAAATTTATCAACATTTTAGGGAAAAAACGTTTCCAGTAGAAAGATCCATCCATTCGTAAACATGTATATATGAAGAGATGATGAGAGAACTAACAATGCAAAACCACGATAGTATAAGAAAAATAAGAGACAATCAACGACCTTTGCATCAAGAGAAGTCAAACGAGAACTCAAGCTCCGACTCGATTACATAGGTTTGACCAGAATCAACGACTAAAGCAAAAAATTTTACCGAAGAACATTGTTTCGACAAGGTCCGGGAAACAAGAACAAGATCCAACATCATTGGAGTACTGCCAAGAACCTAGCCTTCCGAAAAAAGTTCTCAACCTCGACGAAAACAAAAACTATCACAACAATACTCTACATAAATTACTAGAGAAAGGAGGATGTAAAGGTGACAACGAACCAGAAAAAAACAATAAAACTCCACTAAACCAAAGCTCCCGACCATGAACCAAGACTTCCATTCACGCACAAATCATTGAAAACAACACCTAAAAACTCAACAGACGAATCCCCACCTACATTGTCATTTTTTTAATGAATTTTAAGAGGGTTTGGATTTGTATAAGTATTAAGCTCTTTTCATAATTTAGGCCCACCTGTCCAAACAGATGTATCTTGGAAATTCTATAAACATGATCAAAGTCCAACAACAAATTCCATTTTAATGTTTTGTCCTTTTATTACTTTTTAAGGAAAATCCTATTTTCCTCTCTTATTTCTCCTTTTTGTTGCTCGTTTTCACTGTTGATCCTTCCGCTCTCGTCACCATCTAATGGCAGGAGACATTTCGTTCCCCAACCCACATAACCATCTTCTTAGCCTTGAAAACTTTCCCCCTCTCCCTTCCTCCCATGTCGCAATAGTCATCCTTCTACCTTAAGTAAAACTTAATATGCACTGACTTAACCCTTGTGTTTCAGATCCACTTTTGCCTGCTAAGGTTGTACCAGAATCTTCCCAAGTAGCTCTCCTTGCTGTTTCGTGTGTCCAGACTCCATATCCAGAGCCCACAACTCAGGGTGAAAACCTTAGCCAAAACAAGTTAACTCAGGATGAAGCCCCTATTGGCCCTTCAACCTCTACTACTCCAGCAAATCATTCTCCACCTTCGGTTCTAAACACAAAAGTCTCCATTACAAGTAATGTCATGATAGCTGGCCTCAATGGAATCTCTATAGCAGACATTGCTCGTCGTCTTCCGCAGCCTCCTCGCGTTTCCTCAGCTATAAGTTCTGCAAAATAAAAACCTCAATCTTGGGTCTCAAAGGTTTGCTCCTCTCTTGACAAATCTCTAAAGAGACTAGTTATAGTGTTAATCAATCCTGAAGGAACCCGTAGGATTACCATACCCGACGATGTGTTTAAGAAAGGAGCAGAAATCCATTAAAATTTTATCACTAGAGTTTTCATGGGAAAAACTTTAACCTATTCCCAGATCCAGAGTGTCCTTAATGATATATAAGGCCGGGGGAAAAAAGTTGAATTCCATCTCAATCACCTTCAGAGAACAATGATGATAAGAATCCCAAATGAGCTTCTCCATCAAAAAGTTTTTGAGCATAAAATTTGGTAAATGGGCACTACAATGTTTTCTGTTGTCCAATGGTCCCCTCATCTCTCATCTAAGTCTCCTACATGATGATCAATCCCTTTCTGAGCTCATATTAGTGGTCTCCCTTTCAATCTCTACCACCAACAAGGCCTCAGTTTAGTTGTGGGTCTACTTGGGGTCCCATAGAAATCGATGATTCCACTTTCCGCTTATCATGCCTTGAATTTTCTCATGTTAAGGTGCAAGTTAGCTGCACCAAACCTTTGCCGTCAAAGATTGAATTCACCTGAGAAGATGACTCATTATACACTCTCTCAGTCGATTACCCATGGACTCCTCCCTCTTGCAAATTTGTAAATAGTTGGGCCATCTCCACTCTCGTGCGCTTCCTCAAAATGGGTCCCTAAACAAAGATCTGTTGAAATTGTTGCTTCTCCAGCCGTAGAAATTGTTAAAACTGTTGCTTCTCCAACTGCTGAGTCCTCTCAAACATTACCATTCGAGGGTCTTTCAGAACCAATTAATACTACCCATGCAGTTAGGCCAACTATAATCCCACCACCTCCAGCTGAACATGTGTCAACTACCTCGTTTATCCTTGAGGCTCTCCCAATTGGTATAACTTCTAAATAGACCCCTCCAACTCATGGTTTAGCCCTTCAACCTCATCCACCTTTTTGCTCCAACATTTTACCACCTCACAATCCCTTTGTTTATCCTATGACAGATGAAAGTCAAATCCCCTCTACGCCAAAACCACATGCCAAATCTTCTCCACCTAAATCTTCTCCACCTAAACCATCATCTCCTAAATCATCCCCATCTCCTAAATTCTCTACACCTACCATTTGCCAACTCTTCACTTCCTGCCTCTTCCCCTTTAGGCCAAACTAGCTACTTCTCTTGCCTTTTGAAAAATAAACCACCTATAAAACCACCAGATAAGCATCCCTTTTGAACCTACCTTTACCTTCTGACTCTCATACCACTTTTGAATTTTCAACTCTACCTCTTTCATTTTCACAGGGTTTTCTCCTTGCCCAAGGAGAGCCCCAAACCTAACTTTTTAATGTCTATAAAACCCCTTTTAGGAATGTCAGGGGAAAACATGATTTTGAAAAGCAAATCACTTTAAAGCATGACTTTTTAGTAACTATATAAATTTTGGTGTGCTTTTGGAGACCTACATCAAGGAATTTACCCTTATATCCCTAATGCAACATCTTGGTAATCAATTGTCTTACTTATCAAATTATTTAGAAGACGATGGTGGTTGGATAATCACTATATGGAAAGCTCTTTACATTGTCCAACTGCTACACCAATCCAATCAACAAATCACTTTTCAAGTCTCAAGCCCAAGCAATATGAAAATATACTTCACTGTCGTTTATGTTAAAAATACAAAGGAACGATATTCGTTCATCTTTTTAAGTCATATCTCAGTCTCCTCTCCTTTGGATTGTTGGAGGGGCCTTCAACGAGATCATTCATCCTGCAGAACACTCATTTGACTAAGTGAACAATATTACCCAACAAATGGCTGACTTTAAGGATTGTCTAGATCACATTCAGATCAAATATCTTAGGTTCCATGCCCCACTTTTCACTTGTTCCAACTAAAGAGAAGGCTCACCAATTGGTAAAAAGCTCGATAGAGCTCTGATCAACGAAGAATGGTTGTGCTCGTGTCCTCACAGTTCTGTTGAGCTCTTAGCTCCCAGTTTGTTGGACAACATACCATGTCTTGTCCAGCTAGCTCCACACCATCCCCAAAGGAACATAGCCCTTTATATTCTTTAACTATCTCACCACCCATCCCCTTTTCCTCCCTACAATCATAGTTGGTTGGATCATAAGTGAAAACGAGTCTTATATCTTAAGAGAGCTGAATTTAAAATAAAAACATCGTAAAAATAGAGCTGAAAATCTTGAATAAGGATAATTTCTCAAAAGTACAATCCAGAGTGCATGAGGCTAACATTGTTTCAATCAGAGCATGTACAATCACTAAGGTTCCCAACTACAACAGATTTTGAGGAAGAAAAAAATTGTCATGAAAAGCTACTCAAACTCAAAAATATCGAAGAAGCATTCTTCAAGCAAAAATCAAGGATTAGTTGGCTTGCATGTGGTGACCAGAATATGACTTATTTTCACAAGGTATCAAAAGCCCGTTCTGCATACAACTCTATTCACTCTCTTCAAAGTTTGGATGGCAACTTCTCCTTAGACCCACATACTATAGCCAACATTGTTGTATCACACTTCTCTAATATTCTAAGGCATACTTCTCCTCATCAGCTTTTCTCTGCTAATGCTCTTCAACGCTCCCATTAATTTTGCTTAAGTGTTGAACATGCTGTAATTCAGAGATCACCATCAGTTGAAGAAATTACAAGAACTATCTTCAAATTAAACCCAAACAAGAGCCCTAGACCAGATGGACTTACCTATGGGTTTTACAAAGCAGCTTGGTCAGTTCTTGGCATAGAAGTTGCGACTACTATCCATAATTTCTTCCAATGGCCTTCATTACCTGGAGCAACAACCTCAACAATTATCACTCTTATACCAAAATTTGCAGGGGTAATTGTAATCAAGGATTATCATCCGATTTCTTGATGTAATACTCTGTTTAAGGCAATATAAAAATATTAGTAACCAGAATCAAGCCCATGCTCTCTAAGATTATCTTACCTAACCAGTTTGCTTTTATTAAGGGAAGACTCCTCCTAGAGAACTGTCTGCTAGCCTTGGAGATTGTCAGCGACTACTATAAGGACAAAGGACCTCCTCGTCTCATAAACAAAATAGATATAGCTAAGGCCTTTGACTCCTTGAGATGGGAATTCATCCTTCACTGCCTCCGATACCTAAACCTGCTAGCCACATATATCAAATGGGTTAAAGAATGCATCACCACACCCTCATACTATGTTGGAATTAATGGATCTTTACATGGTTATTATAAAGGGACGAGAGGGTTGAGACAAAGGGATCCTTTATCCTCTTACATGTTTGGCATTGCTATGAATATTCTCTCAATTCAGTTACATGAAGTTGCAGTGTCTGACCTAATTTGATACCATCCCAAATGTCGTGAGTCCCGCCTCACCCACATATGCTTCACACATGACTTGTTATTGTACACTAATGGATCTCCTTCATCACTTCAACTACAAATCTTAAAAGATTTCATTGATGCGTCTGGTCTCAACATTAGCAGTGGAAAATCATATTTCTTCCCCACATGTTTGTCTCATCAATATATCACCTCAATTGAAAGCGTGTCTAGTATTCCAAAAGGATCACTACCTATCTGATACATATGACTCCCCTTGAGCTCGAAAAAACTATACATTCTCAATTGTGCCCCACTATTGCAAAAGATAAAATACAAGTTTGAAGCATGGTCAGCTAAATATCTCTCCCTAGCAGGTAGGATTCAACTTCTAAATATTGTGATTTCAGGAATAACTAATTTATGGACTGCAACATTCATTTTGCCAAAAAAGTGCATTACGGAAATCAACTCAATGTGCTCTTCTTACCTATGGAAATGCAACATTGACTGTAAACATGGAGCTAAGGTGGCATTGGAGAATGTCACTAAGCCTAAACAACATGGTGGTCTTGGTGTCAAAAATCTAGCAGTCTGGAACATTGTATCTTCTTTAAAACTTTTGTGGATGGTCTTCTCACAACAAAAATCAATCTGGGTTGCCTGAATATATCAAAGTGTGATGAAAGATAGGAAAATATGGGATATCAAGCCATCACAATACCACACTTGGAATTTCAAGCAATTGCTAAAGCTCTATACTACAACATTACAATGGATCCGATTTATACGTGGAAATGGGAAAGATTGTAGCTTCTGGAAAGACTCTTGGACAGACTTTAACCCTCTTATAGACTTCATCAGTACTCAAGGTCTGAGACTTACATGAATCACTCTTTCTGCCAAACTTGACTTGTGTGGGATGTTTATCACTAGCGTTTACCACCTGCAAGGTCAAATATATTAGAGCAACTACATGGAGCCTTAACAATTATCACGCTCAATGACTCGAGGACATATATGAATGGCACGTAAATGGTATAAGAAGGAAGAAATTTGAATCAGGAAACATCTATCATCAAATTAGAGGACTCAACAGAATTGTTGAATGGACAAAAATTGTGTGGCTAAAAGGAGGAATACTTAAACACTCAGCCTTCTCGTGGTTTGTTATCCTTGATCGGTGCCCCACTCGTGACCGTCTGCTAGCTTGAGGTCTCACTACTCCCGACCTTTGTCTCCTATGCAACTCACAATCAAAGAATCAAAACCATCTATTTTATGAGTGCATCTATACAGCTGAGATCTAGAATGAACTAACCATGAACCTCCCTGCTCTAAGGCTTATGATGCACAGACTGACATTACATATGCTCTAATCTTGCTTACCTCTAGGAAAATTGACCGATATTTTCTACTATTGGTCTGGCGAGCTTCATTATTCTCCATTTGGTCAGAGCATGATTGATCTCGACTTTACCAGTTCATGAACAAGGCATTCATCATACTTGAGCAGTAGGTTTCGACTCGATCACAATAGGCTTCACATGCATCTTTATTCTCTCTCTCTCTC
>JAKUCM010003029.1:0-16026 GCA_023374145.1 Lepidium sativum
CAACAAAAAGTGGATGAGAAAAAATTTTATCTAGATTGGAGGTATTTTTTTTATCTCTATTTTAACTAAATAAATCAAATTTATATAGTTATATATATTAAAATATATTTTATGTTTTTAAAATTATTGGTTAATTATATTAGATGTTATTAATAAAGTTTAATTTAACTTATTTACGTTGCAACGCAAATATTTTAATTATTTATTATTTATCTTAATTATATTATCATTATACATTTTTAATTATATTATTTTCTTTTAACCAAAATATTTTACTTATTTATTATATATTTTAACAATTAAAATTTATTATCGAAAGCAAATGACTTTATTTTTTAATTTTTAATTGTTAACTCATCTAATTAACTAAATAATTTTATTTTTGTAGAGAAGTTTCTGCTTGCGATGCAACATGACAAATTTTATGAGTTCCAATACATCAGTGAACAACTCTAGTCGAAAGTCTATCATTTCACCTACCTGACGAGCAGACTGTGGTATACCAAGATGGAGTTTTTGAAGTTTTGAATCGCCCTACTATTGGTGAATCACAATTCTTAGCATGGATGAAAACATATAAGAAATACAAAAATCTAGCTCATGACCTCACTTATGGTACTTTCCCAACAAAATTTGCTTACAACAAAAAGCGTAGGGAGTGGAAGCCAAGACAATATGGATTTAGCGTTAGATGGCTTCAACATGATTCTATCTCTTCAAGTGACCGTTACTATTTGAGAATTCTGCTTAATGTAATGTTCGCTCCAGAATCTTATGATGCAATAAAAACTGTTGATGGAGTGGTTTACAAAACATTCACAGAAGCTTGCTATGCTAAAGATATATTGGACGACGATAAAGAGTATATTGAGACATTAAAAGAAGCAAGCTTTTTGGAAATATGTCATGCTCTGCAAAGGTTATTCGCTACTATGCTATACACTGAAAGTGTGTCTATGCCAATACGTATATGGGAAGCAACTTGGGATATTTTACCAGAAGATATACTTCATATAAGTTGAAAAGCGTCCATGTACTTAAACACATTTTATCATTTTATAAACTAATTTTAATTTACTATTACTATATCAATGACTTTATTTTATAAAATTTTCTTATTATTTAACTGATTACATTATGTATTAAATTTACTATGAGTCTTATTAATTTATTTAATGTTCCTATTGCAAAATATTATCATATAACTATTGTCTAATTAGTTACCTTTCTTATTAATCATGTATTTCAGATCTAAAGTTGATTGAAGAAGAGTCTAAGAATTATGCTTTGATTGAAATTGAGGTGATAATGGTAAGCAATGGGAGTTCATTGGCCAAATTCGAATACATGCCTCTACCTAATAAAACCATGCGTCAACAATCACTGAATAAACTACTTTTCAATGAGTGTAACTATGACTAAGCTTAGTTGAGTAAAGATCATGATTGAGTCGTTTAGGAAACTAACCGATGAGCAGAGAGGTGTTTATGCTAATATTTTGGAGGCAATAAAAAAAGGAACAAGAGGGGTGTTTTTTGTTTACGGCTTTTGGAGGAACGGGTAAAATGTTTTTATGGACAATATTATCGGCTGCTCTAAGGAGTAAAGGGGAGGTTGTTTTAAACGTTGCATATAGCGGCATCGCTTCTCTACTATTGCCAGGAGGACGAACAGCGCATTCAAGATTCGGTATCCCATCAAATGCAGATGAGTTCTCAATGTGCAATATGAAGCCATGATCCGACCTTGCTGGATTAGTAAGTGAAGCTTCTTTAATCATATGGAACGAAGCACCAATAATGAGTAGACACTGTTTTGAAACATTGAATAGAAGTATGAGAGATATACTTAATAAGTCTGAAGATACTCCTTTTGGTGGTAAAGTAGTAGTCTTCGGAGGTGATTTTCGTTAGATTTTGCCTGTAAATGTAAAGAAAGTAGAGCTGATATTGTTAATGCTTATCTTAATTATTTAGACATGTCGGATGATTTTTTCAAATTTTGAGATTGACAAAGGTTACATGGTAGTATTGAAGGTAACAATGCGAAGGAGATAAAAGAATTTTCTGATTAGTTTCTTGAAATTGGAGATGGTAAGATCAATGAGCCTTACGAAGGAGAGATTTTGATAGACATCCCAGAAGAGATACTAATTACTGATTGTGTCAATCCAATTGAATCTATAGTAGAGGCAGTTTACATATGTGATTTGATTCAGTCAGGAGATCGGAAATTTTGTGAAGAAAGAGCAATACTTTGTCCTACAAATGAAGATGTTGACATGGTGAATGAATATATGCTATCATTACTACCATGTATTGTTTAATAATTTTAGAATTAACACCAAAGATTAACTATACTTGCGGAAAATAAAGAGAGAATTAAGGGAGAATATAAGAGAAGACTATTCTCTTCTTCTTACTTATTAAAACATCTTACAATGAGTGTTTATATAGAAGGAGATACAAGAGAGAAAAGGCAAAGTAAAAAAAGGAAAAATAGGAAAAAGGAAAAATAGGAAAAGGGAAAATAGGAAAAAGGAAAAATATAATTGGAACCATATCTTGGGACAATCTATTTTTTCCTTTTTTCCAAACGGCTATGTTGCTCTAAAACTCTTTCTCCTGTGCTTCTAGAATAATCGTCTTCTAGGGTAAATGGACTCGACTAATACTCCCCCTCAAGCTAAACTGTAAGGAACAAAGGTTTAGTTTGGAAACCCGAACACTACACCTCATTAAAAACCTTGATAAGGAAAACCACGTGGGACGAAACCTTTAGCCAAGGGAAAAAGAGTGTGTAGAACTCGGGTTAAGAGGACATGAAGTCAAGAGCGTTCCAAGCTCACAAGACCAAGCTTACTATATATGTGATTGCAAACCTTGGTAGTTGCGGCTTTGGTGAAGATGTCCGCCAATTGATGCTTGCTTGGTGTATAACGCGGGAGAACTACACCTTCTTCTATGCGTTCACGAACTTTGTGACAATCCACTTCTACGTGCTTAGTTCTTTCGTGGAAAACGAGATTTGATGCTATGTGAATTGCTGCTTGGTTGTCACAATGCATAGTAGTTGATTCCTTTGCTTCTTGGCCTAAGTCCTTGAGAAGAGATTGCAGCCATATAAATTCATCGGTCAACTGATGTTCCTCATATTTTATCGGTTTTGAGCTCATTATTACAGTTATATCTGGGAAATTCGTCTATGTTTTATTGAGATTTCAGGTCAAAAATGTTCAAAGTTGGAATCATGTTTGATAGTGGACTTTGGAGAGGTTTGAAGCATTTTCCGGCATTCTCCACGAAGGGAAGGACTGATCGATCTACCAAGGATCGATTGATCAATGATCTGAAAGGATTATGCGCACGATCCAAAGAACAACTTGGTTTTTGAGAAGATCGATGCATCATCCCAAAAGATCGATCGATCAGCCAAGGATCGATCGATTAAAGGCTTTTTGCAGAAACCTAATTTCACGATTTTCAGCTCTTGTTTTGGGCCCTATAAATACTCTTTTTCCTATTTTTATTAGGGGCTGTTTTTTGAGTTGTGAGAGACAAATTTTACAGAATTTCAAGAGTTTGTAAGCTAGGAAGAAGATCTCTTCATACTTGAGAAGAATTTATGAATCCTCTTTATTTCTGTTAATGCAATTTCAATTTCAGTTTATCATGACTTGCCCAATTTGTTGTTCTATGTCTCAGTAGATCTTAGATCAGATCTAGGGATTCTAGGGTTTTAGAATTCACTATTGGGGAACAAATAGGATTGATGAATAGATGATTCTCCTTCTAACACTCGAGTCTAATGCATAGATTAGCCTGATCACCTAGTCGATGATTTTAAGTTGTTAACTTTCCAGAAGATTGTTAAGAACTAGAACTAGATTAGAAGACTAATTCCTTCACTACCAACGAGAGGTGATGCTAGGTTGGATTGTGGGTAACTCAAACGATAAAGCCTATCTGTAATCTGAAACCAAAGAGCGTTAGGAGTTTTAGATTATTAATAGAGGGGAGGATTCAATGAGAGTTTGTTTACCTTTATTTATGTTCGAGCCGAGAATGAGATTAGAGTAGTTCCTAAACAGTTTCCATGACAAGAATTCTAACTCCCGAATGAATACCCGACATCTGATTACTTTAGTTATTTGATTACATTCACATTTGAGTTGTTAGAATTCACTTCTTTCATTCGATTGATATAGCTTTCGATTCAATTGAAATTGAGAGTGTAACTTGGTTCTTCGTGGATTCGATCCCTAAATACTATTTCGTTTGCTGTGCACTTGCAGTAGGATATAGAGTTAAAACTCGTAGTATCATCAGCCTCCTCATCGCTCTATACTCCGCTTCGGCAAGCATGCCACCCCCTTTTGCTTCTTTGTCTTCCAATTCAGTAGGTTTCCTCCAACAAATGTACAATACACTGTGGTAGACTTCCTATCATTCCTATCTCCAGCCCAATCTGCATCACAATATCCCGCAATATCCGAGCTCTCATTCTGTCCCATCCAAATGCCTTGATTCGAGCTTCCTTTGAGATACTTGAGAATCCTCTCCATCATTGTCCAATGATACTTTGTTGGTGCTTGCATATGTTGCCGACAAGCCTCCGATATTGATTCACTACAAAATACAAGTCGGGCCGAGATATAATAAGATAAATTAGCTTGCCGACAAGCCTCCGATATTGTGGAATGTCGTCAAACGGTTCGTCGTTCCTCTCCTCCTTTCGGTTGACCTTGTAGCAGGCTTCAAGAGGAGTCTTGGCTGGTCTACAGTCATGCATACCCGTCTCATTAAGAATATCGAGAGTGTATTTTCGTTGAGAAAGAAATAAGCCATCTGAAGATCGGCAAATTTTAATCCCTAGAAAATACCTTAGTTCCCCTACATATTTAATGTCAAAGACATATTTAAGATAGATCTTGGTGGCTGCAATGTTGTCCTTATCATCACCAGAGATGATAAGATATCGACATATATCAAAACCACCACAATACCTTGGGGACCCTTAAGGTTAAAGAGAGTGTGATCCGCTTCGGATTTCTTGAACCCACGATCTCGAAGAGTGAAGCTAAGCTTGTGGTACCAAGTTCTTGGTGATTTAAGCCATATATTGCTTTCCGAAGCCGTAGAACTTTTCCGGGAGGGAGCTTAGAGTCAAGATCGGGAGGCGGGACCATGTATACCTCCTCATCAAGTTCACCTTGAAGGAAAGCATTCTTGACATCCATCTACCACAATTCCCAAGATAGATTAGTAGCTAAGGAAAGAACAACCCTTACTGTGTAGAGCTTGGCAACCGGTGCAAATATATCGGTGTAGTCAACGCCATATGTTTGTGTGAATCCGCGAGCAACAAGTCGAGCTTCGGTAAACACTCACTTGGATATCACGACTTTCTTGCCCTTAGGTAAATCCGCCTCATCCCACGTTCGGTGTCTTTCCATAGCATGAATTTCATCATCAACCGCAACCTTCCATTCCTTGATTTGCTTTGCCTTATCATAGCTTTGGGGAACCTGGTCCAACACAATTTTGCCAAGAAAAGCTTGAAAATCAGAAGGTAAAAGGTCAATCAAAAAAACCGTTTGAGGCAGTTAGGCCACGGCTTGAGCATTGTAATAGACCCTCGTATTTCGAATTTGTGTGCTTTTCTGGAGAGATTGAGTATCGGTTGTTGGTTCTATTATTGGAGCAACTGGGTCAGGTCCAGGAGACGGATCTGTCACAATATGATCGTTCAGTGAATCTTGTGGACCCAAAATGTGAATAGAACCGTGGTCTTGGATGCAAGGCTGTTGATCTGTAAGGATTGGTGCGCTCGGGGCACTTGGATCCCGGAGAGAAGTAGGCTGGGCGCTTGGAGCCCGAGGAGAAGGTTGGGGGCGTATGTAGCCCTGAAAGATTCACTCGTGGGGTCTTGAGTCTGAGGAGTACTCACTACAAGAAAACTCGTTGTTTGAGACTGCACAATCAGTCTCAAATCAGTCTCAAAACCGAGAATGGAGACTGAATAGCAACTGATCCAATAAGTCGCAAAAGCTTAGTCACTAAAATATTTAGTCGCTATTCAGTACCAAAAATGCGACTGTTTCAAGACCCGCATCTACAGTCGCAAAATTGCGACCAATTGGGGACTGACACTATTAGTATATTTTGCTATTGTTTTGAGACTAATCTCTCAGTTGCAGAGTCAGAGTCGCAGATTAGTCTCAATCATCAGTCGCTAAACAGTCTCAAGATGTCAGTGGCAGATTAGTCTCAAACACGCAGTCGCTATTTAGTCTCAAATATTCAGTCGCAGATTAGTCTCAAACGAAAATAGTCGCTATTTAGTCTCAATATGTCAGTCGCTATTTAGTCTCAATAACGTAGTCGCTAATCAGTATCAAAAAAGCAGTCACTAATTAGTCTCAAGCATTCAGTCGCTAATCAGTCTCAACGTTTTAGTCGCAGATTAGTTGGAAACAAATATAATATTAAACTGAAACTAAATTATACGGAATTAAGTACTACAAAAATATATAATGTTCAAGACGATACTAAAACCAAAAAAAATCATAGTTGGTCAAACCATATCTTACTTAATAATCTGACCTACCTCGTTATCAATGGGATCAGGGATACTTTCAACAAGAAAGCTTTCGTCTCTCAGTGTCAGTGTCGGCCCAGCAGAGTGCTATACGGAATTAAGTACTACAAAAATATATAATGTTCAAACGATACTAAAACCAAAAAAAAATCATAGTTGGTCGGGAATGCCATTGCTTGGTGAGGGCATAGAAGAAGACCCTGAACCATCATGTCGTGGAAAGGAGGAGGAGTCATCGTAGTAAGGTGAGTCGGGAACGAAGGGATAGCTGTCTGAAGTAACTGTAAGATCTTCTGGTTCTGATGTCTTAGAAATACCATGTTTTCCCTATAAGTCATCATCTCTTGCTGCACCTGTTCCTTGTAAGATGTCATCTCTTGCTGCATGCTTGAAATTGTGTATGTGACAGCCGAGTCGGTGATTCGTTTGTTCTTCTTGCCGTGGCCATATCTCCTGCCAAGATTTCCGAGACCGATAGATGTTCGCTCTACGGTCCGGCAAAGTAGACTGAAAAACAAAATAATGGTTAAAATCAAATATAAACTATAAGAATATGTAACTAATAAAACCTCAACATATCTGAAGGAAAATCTCGTCTTCCTGCTCCGAAGTGAGCTCGGTCGTCTGAGAAGCAGCATCCGAGAGGTCGGTGGTACTGTCCTTCTGAGATTGGATGAACTCGCGTTTCTTATCCTCATACGTCTCAATAATTTTCTTCGCTTTCTCGTCTACGAAGGTCTGAGTCTTCTCGTCTGTATGCGTCTTCTTGAAGACTTCACTGATTGAGGCTGGTCGTTCATAATCTCTCTCCTTAGAAAAAAATATACTATATTAATTATTTAAAAATATATACATATATATATATATATATATATAAAGTAAAAAATACTAACAAGTTCACATTGAACGCGATAATAACTCTTTGGTCCCGAGACATGTTTATGAGGTCCACACCTGTCACGATTAGAACAACGAGCATTCCGGGTTTTCTGGCTCTTCGCTTGCGCCTCCTCAATAGCCCAATGTGTACAAAGCTTCACGTAGACATCCCCATTCATCCACTTCGGACATTTCCCCTTAGTTTTAATCTGAGACGTAATTCCCTTTATCCTGTTGATACCGACTTGATCAAACTCGAATCGAACGGTCTCAGTAATAGATGGATTCCAGTAACAAATTTGCTAAACAAAAATTTGAAAACCAAAATTATGTGTTAGTAAATTAAAATTATAATTAAATTAAAGATAAATTAAAAAAAATATTTTTACCCGCGAATTTAATGAAAAGTTGATCTCACACAGCAGGAGGAGTATTGGTCCAACTCAAATAAACGTCATTGTATCCGTTCCTGATAATATTCGATACTGATTTGAATTCGTCTCGATCAAACCTGAAAACATACGATTCAAAATAAAAATTCCAAACAATTCCAAATCACAATTCAAATAATATTTCTAAACTTATTCATAACAATTCCAATTAATATATCAACTAAGAAATCATAAAAATCCAAAAATTCTATATTTACCAAATAATATATATATCAACTAAAAATTCATATATATTCCATAAAATTCATAATAATTCTATAAAAAATCATATTTATCAACTAAAAATTCATATATATATATATATATATATATACCATAAAATTCATAAAAAATTCCAAAAAAAATCATATCTATCAACTAAATATTCATAAAAATCCAAAATTTCATATTTATTAAATAATTTATATTTACTAAAAATTCATATATATTCCATAAAATTCCAAAAATTCCAAAAATATCATATTTAGCATCTAAATATTCTAAAAAAATAATGACATTCATATTTATCAAATAGTATTCAACAACAAAAAATTAATATATATTCCATAAAATTCATAGAAATTCTATAAAAAATCATATTTACCAACTAAAAATCCTAATCTACCATTTCTAAATTCCATCATCCTAATCTACAATTTAATCTAAGCAAATGGTACACTAAAATCCCAAATTGTATTTTTCGGGGTGAAAAGGATCCAACTTTGGAAGTGTAATGGCTCTTTGTTCATCATGGAGAAGGTCTTCAAGCGTGAATTGAAATGGTTGATTGTCTTGATGTGAAGAAAAAACTTCATTCATAGGTTGAAGAGGTGGGTTTTTCGTTTGGCCATGAATCTGACAAATAGGATGGCCCAGAACCACCGGTTTGTGGCCGAATCACCGGTAGCCTCGCCGCCGATGAGGAAGGAGTCGCCGGAGGTGTAGAATGGTGAGAAGGTTGTTGAAGATTTCTCCCGGATCTTCCACCTCCTCTACCTAATCTAGATATACCCGAAGGAAGACATGATTTGGGCTTAGTTTTTGTGTTAAAACATGTGATTTCGAGGTTAGAAATCGAAGAAATCGAAAGAGAAAAGTTGGGACTTGAACCCGCGACCTCCGAGTAATGTGACTTTTGTTGTAGTCTAATGACCACTGGACCACTGGAATTTTTCGTTAAATGTTTACGTAGACTAATATATATTGGTTACTTGTTTTAAGCTCGGTTTCGTTTATTTTCCGAAAATGAACTAATAGCAAAATTGATGAATTAAGCTGAAGTCAAAACATTATTTTTGATGAATAAAGTTATATAAGTTGGTTGTACACTTTATATGTACGAATAAAATGAAATATATGAATCGAAGATCCGAACGAGACATATATATTGTAATACCGTCTAAGTAGTTCATACATATGATCAACAAAGCATTTTTGTTATGAATTAATGCGTAACCAATTGCAAGTCCTCAAACTTGACTAACATGATGTGCAAACATCATAACAAATCTCTAATTCTATTTTCGAAACAATTTTCTATGGTTGTGGTCCAAGAAACCGACAATTTATACAATTAGTCTCCAATCAGAATATTTAGAGACTGAATTGAGACTGATAACTCTATCAGCCACTAAACAGTCTCAAAGCTTAGCTACTGTATGGCGACTAACAGGCCTACTAGTCTCTAAAACTTGAACCCGTGACCTCCGAGTAATGTGACTTTTGTTGTAGTCCAATGACCACTGGACCACTGGACTATTTCGTGAAATGTTTACGTAGACTAATATATATTGGTTACTTGTTCTAAGCTCGGGTTTCGTTTATTTCCCGAAAATGATCGGAATAGCAAAATTGATGAAATTAAGCCGAAGTCAAAGTATTATTGTTAATGAATAAAGTAATACAAAGTTGTTGTACACATATATAGACGAATGAAATAAATTTTCTTCGGGTTTCAGAGAAATAAAACTAACGTATACACTTTATATGTACCTAATATATTGAGACTGAATTGCGACTGCTGTTTAAGACTAACGTATTAGTCTCAATTTAGTCGCAAAAGTTCGACTAAATTGAGACTATTTCTAGCAGTTGCAGATCAGTTTCAAATTAGTCGCCTTTTTGCGACTAAATTGTGACTAATATTTTCAGTATCAATTTTGCGACTAATTTGAGACTAAGTTTGTTCAGTCTCATTTCAGTTACAAATCTGTAGCAAAACAGTGTCAAGTTTTGTGACTGAGAAATCAGTCACTAATTTCAGTCACTATTAGCGAGTTTTCTTATAGTGACTTTGGGAGTTTGGAGCCGAGGATGAGTCTGCTACGCCTAGGTGGAGAAGGAGGGACCGTAAACTGGCAGACCTATCCATTACTGGTTTTGACAAATCACGGAAATCCTCCCAATTCCTTTCTCTATAGAATCCACGATCCTCAATGAATTTTACATCCCGGGAAACAAGAATCCTCCTAGAAACTGGATCATAACATTTGTATCCTTTTTTGGTGGATGAGTAACCTAGGAACATACACTTCATGCTCTTGGCTTCAAGTTTGTTCCTAAGCTCTCCGGGCACTAAGACAAAACATACACAACCAAAGACACGTAAATCATTCAATGGAGATTTGGTTTTTTTTAATACCTTGTATGGAGACACATTTGGAGAATTTTTGTTGGTGTCCGGTTAATGAGATAACATGCTGTCATGACTGCATCCCTCCCCCCCCCCCCCCCCCCCAAAAAAAAAACTTTTAGGGACATTCATATGAAACATAATGGATCTTATAACTTCCATCAAGTGACGGTTTTTCCTCTCCGCAATCCCGTTTTGTTGTGGGTTATAAGGGCAACTTGTTTGGTGTAAGATCCCTTGTTTGGTTAGATGCTCTTGGAAGGTTTTACTCATGTATTCGCCTCCATTATCTGTCCTAAGTACCTTCAATTTCGAGTTAAAGTGATTAGTTACATAAGCCTCAAAATTTTTAAGGGCATCAAAGACTCTATCTAATGTATATTTCAACTTTTCATCTATGAATGTGATAAAGTATTTATGGTGATCTCTAGAGGCACAAAGAGAAGTCCAAACATCCGAATGCACAATATCAAAACAATTTTCATAGATAGTAGAAGATAATTTCCAACAGCCGAATTAGACACAACCGAACTAGTGCGACTATTCCAAGATAAGAACTTAGGATCTTCAATAATATAAAGTCCATTTTGCACTTTCCCTTGTCCAAGCAATCGTCCGATATCAATATCCTGAAATTTCACATCTTTAGGTCCGAATATAGCATACCAATTTAAGTCCAAAACAGCCCTCCTAACCGATAACAAATTCGAGGTAAACTCCGGTAAATAGAAGGCCCTAGATTTCTTATCAAATAGATCTAGATTCCATACTCCACTAACTGATATCCTATTTCCATTTGCTATCACAACACTTCCCACCGCTGGTTCTATGTTACTAACTAACCCCTTATCACTAATCATATGATGAGAGGCTCCAGATTCAATAACCAAAGGTTTAAAGAGAGTTCGAGTGTAATAGCAGATACCGAAATCCCTAGGATTTAAGAGAGTTGATTAGGGATTCAAGGTCAGATCTCTTTATGTCTCCATTGAACGAAGATGAGGCTGCGGTCAAGTGCTCTTGATCCTTGGAAGGGGCCGAAGGCGATCCAAGCATATGCCCATGATCCGCCGAGATTTCGTGAGATAAGTTAGTCTTGGGATCTGATCTTGAACCTTGATGGCTTGATGTGTGGATAAAGCACCCAACATTTCTCCTTGGAGTGGCCTTTCTTCTTACAGTAGTCACAAACGCGCTTTTTCCTCTCCTCAAACTTCACTTGGGCCTTATTTGCGATAATGAGACCCGGGCTTCCTTTTCCTTCAAACAGCTTAATGGATCCTTGCTCTTTTGGATTTGGGAGCACACATCTTCAAGACTAGGAAGGGATCTGAAGCTTGCGGCTGACCTAAGGATGTGCTTCACAAGGTCCTTGTAATCCGGATTAAGATTCATCAAGAGGCTGAAGACCTTATCCTCTTCGTTCTTTTCCGTAATTACCTTCGGATCCACGGAGAATGGCCTTAACATGTCAAGTTCTGCCCACAAAGATCTAAACTTCCCAAAATATTCGGTGAACTCCATTTCCTCTTGAGAGAGGTTGGCTAGAGTCTTCTTCACTTCGAAAACCCTTGTGAGATTTGAGACATTCCCATAGACCTTCTTTAAGGTGTCCCACAACTCCTTAGCCGTCTCACAATAGGAGTAGGATTGGTGGACCTAGAGAGCTTTGGATGATAGACTTGACAGCTTGGTCCATTTGAAACCATTCATCATCCTCATCAAGAAGATCATCCTCGTCCACGTCACTATAAAGAGATTCCCTTGGAGGTCTTTCCCTTACAACGTGGCTCCAAAAACCCCTTCTTTTGCAAAGCGTGGTCTTCAATGTTCGAGCCGAAAGTAGATAATTGACAACCTTGTGTTTCACGGAGACCATATGAGACTTAGCTTGGGTGAAATCCATTGCTTATACGAACAAAAGTTCTTCACACCTTATCCCTGAGAATCAAAAGATCCGTAAGCTTGAAACTTGAGGAAAGATCGTGCCTTTGTAGAGAAGACTTGGAAATCTTTTCCTCTGTTTTTGGAGTTCTTGCTTTGCAAAAACTCGAACAAGATAAGGGAAACCTGAGAAGATTAAGAGATTAAAGAAGAAGAGAATGGCCGAGAATCATTGCTCTGATACCATGTTAGAATTAACACCAAAGATTAAATATACTTGCGGAAAATAAAGAGAGAATTAAGGGAGAATATTAGAGAAGACTCTTCTCTTCTTCTTACTTATGCAAACATCTTATAGTGTGTGTCTATATAGAAGGAGATACAAGAGAGAAAAGGCAAAGTAGAAAAAGTAAAAATAGGAAAAAGGAAAAATAAGAAAAGGGAAAATAGGAAAAAGGAAAAATAGAACTGGAACCATATCTTGGGACAATCTATCTTTTCCTTTTTTCCAAACGGCTATGTTGCCCTAAAACTCTTTCTCCTTTGCTTCTAGAATAAGCGTCTTCTAGGGTAATGAACTCGACTAATAAATAAATTATTGACTTTTATCATAATATTATATAGTTTTTCTACTTGCTAACATAATAATGTTTTCAATACATATAAATTAGGTGATGCAAAAGTGTATCTGAGTTATGATACTATTGATCCAGCTGATTCAAATAAAACAAATACTGAGGTATATTCACCTGATGTTCTTAATATAATTAAAATTGGTGGAATGCCTAATCACAATATAACTTTGAAAGTTGAAGCACTTGTTATGCTGCTTAGAAAAATTGACCCAAAAGGAGGGTTGTGTAATGAAACAAGACTGCATATAACATGGTTGGATAATCATGTTGTAGAAGCTATGATAGTCACAAGTAGTAAAAGGAGAGAAAGACTTTGTATTTCAAAAATGTTTAGTACACCAACAGAGGGAATTTATCCTTTTAGGATTAGAAGGAGACAATGATAATAAACAAAAGCCAAAGAAAAACACTTTCTAATGATGGTTTATTCTTGCCTAAATTAAACAGGCATTTGAATGAATAAACATAAGTTCTTTCTTGTATACATTAACTAGATGCACTCTGATTCTCTATCAGTAACATAAATGAAAGGACTAAAACATCGTAGACTAATATGAAAGTCTAGTATTGTGCAAGTTAATCATTGAATTTCATTTAACAACAGAGGTCTGCTTAAAACCATAAGGAAGTGAACAAATCTTGGTTACAAACTAACAACAATCAATAAAAACGTGATAACACCACTCCATAAGTTTATGCGTACAAAAACCAGAACACAAACGCATGAAGAAAAATTGAAATCGTAGCTAAGCATATGCAACATCAGAGTCAAATTAGAGAAGTAAACTGATTCATGCGAGTACCCCAATTGAGTGCTAAAGACATGTGAACAGGTTTGCAACCCCACCGGTCGATGATTCTGAAATCCAAACTATTATTGAAAGAAAAAAAATCAGACTTCCTTTCATCACTAAAGTCTAAAATTCACGATCAAATACATCTGTTTTTCGAATAATTGGGATGAGTCAATCAAATGGAGCACAACATAAATTCACAACGGGAAAGATCATCAATTACACGTTTGGCTTCTTTTGGAATTGTTATGTCTGCATATTAAATTAGAGACCTAAAGGTATGTTTCAATAATTTCCATCTTTGTCTTTCCTGTAGAAATTAAATTAGTACTACTCCTTACAAATAGTTATGTGATTATACATATAAAGTGTGCTTTTGGGGATATAAAGTCTGAGCAATAGGAAAGACAAAGATGGAACCATTTCTTAATTGTATATATTTTATAAAACAGTTTCCGAAAGATGCCATGGAAGATTCTGTTGAAATAGTGACAGAGAAATTGCTTCATGTCACACTCTTCCAAAAGTAACGATCAGACTTATATCTTATTCTTAGTGATCAAGTCCTTTCGATACATCTCCAGATCTCATATGGTATTTATGTTTTCAGGTATCCAGTGAAGCTGAGCAATGTTTGACCACGGTCCTGTCCCAATACGATCCTTTCAGATGCTTAAGTGTATGTACTTAAGCATCATTTTAGTTTTGTTCTTCCTTTCTTTTCTTTTTTCAGTTGGATTGAGTATATAAGCGATGTTTTTGATTCAGGTTATTGTCCCATTATTAGTGACAGAGATGAGTGACTCTTGTCGCTTGCATCAATTGTTTAACAAAGGTAAGAGATCTTTACTTAACACTGTATTAGTGCTTTCATGTTTGAGGTTGTTAATACAAAGTTGCATATAGAAACAAATCAGTTTCATTGCTTCTTATGTACAGCTTGTAAGTAGGCTCTCGCAAGAGTAATTAACCGACCAGTTGTCTTACTTTTTGCATGTGGGTTTTGAAGCATTTGGGAACCAAAGCGCAGATGTAAGGTAAACAAAATCTGAAATCTGACTATTCTACTCATTCATACCAGGAGCTTGAAAAGTGTTTAATTTAGACAAAATTTATGTAAGTAAATCTCTTTGAGCTCTGTTTTTGTTACTGTGTGTGTTCTATGTTGTTTTGTATTTTGAGAATGTTTTATTGCTTTAACTCTTCTAGGACACAAAAAAATGTATCTTCTAAATTTTTGAAAATTGGCATCTCATGATTAAATTTTGTTTACTACAAAAAAAAATTATATCATAAAATTTATAGTTGATTTTTGACATAGGATTAGCTATTGGAAAAAGTGATGTCGGACTAGAAGATGATACCGATGCACAAACTTTTCGAAAAGAAGATAATGCTCCAAACTCGTTTGGAAATATTGGAATTGTTGATGGATCTCTAGCATCTGCGTCTTTGGATTCAACTATGCCACAAAGCAACTCAAGCAGAAAAATAATATCCCTAAAAAAGATCGAGAGGTGGAGAATGTGGAGACTCCATCAAATAAAACATGGGTAGTAGTGGGTTGAAAAAAACTTTTAGAAAGATGATTGAAGTAAGTAATCATTTTGTTAACGTAATACAACAAAAGGAAGAAAGACAACAAAGAGAAGCCATTTCAAGAGAGGAAAAAAACTAAAGAGAAGCCGACTTAAAAAGAGAAAAAGAACAAAGAGAAACTAACTTAAGAGAAGTTAAGAGAAAAAAGAATAATATATGGGAAACAATCAAAGAAGCTTCTGGTTTGGATAAAGACACTCGATATGCTGTATTGAAGGAAATTCAGAAGCCGGAAATGATGAAAAATGTGGTTTATTAGCATGTCTCTTGAAGAATGTATGAGTTGGAATAAATGTGAACTGACAGTTCGTATTTTTTCTTTTGGTGAAGAGTGATATTTTTTCTAGTAGCTTATTTTTTCTTTTTCGTTTTTTTTGGTGTTACAGTCATTTCATTTAAATTCATTTTATTTTGTTCGCTCTTATATTCTTCTCATGCATTCTCTTTCCTTTTCTTTTGTTTTTTTTTCTAGCAAATGTAACTTGTATTAGATGAGAATGCCAAGAATGAGGCACAAAGTTTACATAGGTACAATTTGTAGAACGGTTACGAACTTTAAGAGCTAACCAATC
>JAKUCM010003030.1:0-32383 GCA_023374145.1 Lepidium sativum
CACCAACTCTAGGAGTTATGACTTTTCTACCGAAGATTATACAGGGCCAGAAGTCCATCAATGCAGCATTTACACACAACCTTGCTGAACTTAATACATGGCTGATGCCTATCTTTCTGATTTGGACAACAAGTTTCAGACATTAAATGCTCGCCATTAGTATCTGGAAAGTATACCGGCCTCTGCTTCCCTCCAGACGACTGTACTATCACCAAGAAAACACATTCCACGTCCCAAGGAATTCCCAGCCCAACTCATTGCTCTACAACGCAGTCACGGGCACTCACCACATGTTGAAATTGTTGTTAACACTAAGGACAATGTACTTTAGAGAGGGGAGACGGAAAAGGCTTAAAACTCATCTTCAATTGCTCAACTCATCACCCTAACTCGTCATCTGAGGCGAGTTCAGCCTCAAAACTCCGAAAATCTTTGCAGGTTCAAAGGATTTCAGCAAAACTTCAGTTCCAGCTCCATATCAATCTGAAAAACTTTTCCCTGAGCATGTTAATCAGAAATAAGCAATTAAAGGACAAAGTGTCTTAATTAAGGGAGTGCCAAAAATTTGTATTAAACCCCCTAAGCATCATGAGTTTGTATTGGTTAAAAGTGGGAGGACTAGTAACCCCTACAGAAAAATCCAATTTTGGAAAAAGTCATTGATGGTAAAAGCCTTGAATCTTTGTTTGGTTGCAATGAGATTGAAAACTCGTCTCTGAAAGAGCTGAGTATGTCTCCCACACTTGTCTTGAAACCAATTTGATATGTGGATGGAGCAATGGAATATAAGGTGAAGAGCACCAAGTGTCACAAGTCATTTTCTAAAGTGCAGCAGCTACTCTTCAAAACAAAGCCCAAATAATATTGGTCAGGACCTTTCAACATCAAAGCGGTTATGCGTTGTGGAGCCATTACTTTGGTAAGCAAGGAAGGACAGAATCTTCCACCTTGTCCGTATCATCCACCGTAGATCAAATAGGTGTGAAGAGTCGAGCTTGAGACTATAACCAAGCTCACATGGGAGGAAGTCCCATGCATATCCTTGTACATATCCTTTGCTTTATTTTTTATTTTTGCTATCTTTCGTTGTTCTTGTGGTTGGTCGTCTATTTTTAGGTCATCTCATACTATACCGGCTCTATCTATATATCTCTTGCTTGAAAAAGGTTTTCATTCAAGAAAGTGACTTGAACTATCGAGGACAATCAAGACATCAAGACATCATGAGGGACAAGAAAAGCCACTTTTGGGGACCATGTAGCTGCACTCGTTGGACCAACTCGCTAGTGTGTTGGGCGAGAATTCTCTTTCAAGCTTTTATACACACAGGGCCTGTGTAATTGAAGTTAGGGGGAGGGTTCTAGAGGTTACTAACTATTATTTTGTGATTTGAATTTGATTTTTTATGCATTCATGTAAGTTTTCATTTTTTATTTTACCTCATATATGGCACTGAAAATCAAAAACAGAGGATTGAGTCTAGCCTCATTTTGTGGGAATCATCTTGCTTAAGATAGATAATCTTGCTAGGTTGAATGGCTAGGAACCATAGTGAACTCTTAGACTTGCGGTTTTTCCCTTTCGAACGCTTGATGTTTGTGTGCTCTGGTTCCTTCTAATTGAATCATATTTTTCAATCCAGGCCTATAGATACATCAAAGATTTTCCTTCCCTTTGATTAGCTTGGCCTATGGTTTGTGGGAAATATCTCTCTTTGCTAAAAACCAAATATGGAGCTGAATTATAAAAATGCTAGGGCCATAAACGAACTAAAGGTGTGCGTAAACCCGTATGCCTATGCGTGTCTTTGGCAAGATGATGCAACCGGGATTGTCTGTAAACTCGTACCCTCTAATGTTTGTGTAAATCCACCTTCCTATAGAGTAATTTGGTATAATGAAGTAGCTGGGACTGTGCGTAAACTTGTAATTTCTCAAGCCTGTGTAGTCTGCCCATTTGTCTCTTATGTAGTTGGTGAAGTAGCTGGGAGGAGGTGTAAACCCATCACCTTTCTCGCTTGTGTATATCCACGTATATTGAGATATTGAGCCAAATTGAATAAGTGCTGGTAGTTAAAATAAATAAGAGATAGAACCACCAAAGTTTAAGTTAAGGTCTAGCTAAGCTCAAGGAAGTTGAATGACAAGTTCTTTGACTTATAATCGCTTTTGAGACCAGCATATGGTATAAATAAGGAATCAGGTGCGATGCATTGGTGTAATTAGATTGTTGTATTTCCAAAGGGATATGGGCTAACTTTTGGATTTCTGTGAGCATCTTGGTGAGTTATATGTTAAGGGCTGGATATTCTTTGTGTCTGCACCTCTCTTCCTTCTTAGTTCATTGCACTTACTTTAGGCCAAGCAAGAACTAAGTTTGGGAGAGTTGGTATGTTCATATTTGACCACTTTACCAGCATATTTTAGGTTGATTTTCATTCTTATTTATAGCATTTTACGCACATTAGAGTCCCTTAGAAGCATTTTTGCATACATCATGCATTTCGACACACTTAGGTACAAAGGAGCTGGATTTGGAGCATTTTGAAGTAAAATTGGAATAAGGACTGCAAGGATGAGCCTAAGACGTAGTGCCTGGACTGAAGACCTTGAAAGCTGAAGATTTTACAAGCTTAAACTGCTTAGCTCGCCTGTCACCATGAGGATGGGCCGAATTCTGAAGCCCATAATTCGATTTGCACCCTCCTAGCTCGCTTGTCACCCTAAGGACATACCAAATTTCTGAAGCCCAGAATTTGATTTGCACCCTTCTAGCTTGCTTGTCACCTTGCGGATGGGCTAAATTTTTTATCCTGAAGACTTCAGCTTGACAATCAGACCGGCGAATGTAGCAAAAAAACAATGCTAAAATTGCAAAATCATGAAGCACTCAACACTTAGACTCGCCAATACGAACTCGCTAGTACAAGTCAAGCAGCACCCACCGACTTCATTTTTTTAACCAACCTTATCTCATGCTAACTCGGATTAGAGCTTTCATGTTTGAGGGATCTATAAATACCCCTTAAAGCGAAAAACACAGGACCTAAGTTTTATTACTCTAGAGGCATACATCTGAAAATAGCTTTTCTTTACCTTTAAGATTGTTCTTTGTTTCTTTCATTAAAACCTTTGATCTTTGTTGAATATTGATATTGGTTAAGTTTGATTTTGTTTTCATCTTGTTTTTAGTTTTTTATTATGCTCTTCGTTTCTATGCGTGAGCTTGAGCTTCTACCCATGCTTACTAAGTAGGTTACATTGGGTTCTTGAAGAAATGAGTTAGATTAGTGTAGATCTAGGGAATTCCAGACTTGCTTAAGGTTATTCATGTTTAGATCTCTTCAGATTATATGGCCTTTATGCTTATTCCATCTTAGCTATTTGGAATCTGATATTATGTTTTCTCACACCTAGTAAGTGTTTGATGAAATTCTTGAATGAACTTAAATATGAGATTTACATTTCGAGCCTAAGAGATTAGTTGTCTAGAGTGTTTATTGGCCTAAATTGTTATTTCTTCATGCCAATCAGAGTGTGTAATCACCAAAGAGATTTGGGTTAGATCACACTTGGATTGAGATGTCATGATCATGAGAATGACTTGATTGTCTCTTATTGAATCTATTGCCAAGAGTTTAGCTTATTGGGTGGTTAAGAAAGCTGCTCGAGTCCCTAGTGAAATATTAGCCATTGACCTCACTCCTCAAGAACCCCAATTTCATCTCATCTTTTTAAATTGTTTCTTGCTCTTTTTTGTTGCAAAATTCTCTGTTTATGCTTATGCTCTATTTTTAAGTTGTTGCTGTTTCTTTCTATTACTCTATTTTGCATCTTTCATATTTGTGATTGTGACAAAATCATTGTTTCGAAATTGGGTTCGATTAGTTTGTTGATTGCATTTCTGATTGTTTGCTACAAACCTGGCTGGATTGAGACCCCTCTATAGTACAAGGATTTGCATTACAGGGGTGAAAAATCTTGTTATCAGATTTTTGTGGACAAAAAATCAAAGAAGTTGTACAACGATGTTACTGCAAAGTTTCAGGAACTTACTCAAGATTGCAATTATGAGAGCTTTGCATCCGATGGATTATCCACTACACAGAAAAACCAAGTATATATCGAGGTAAAGTTGTATAAAATTCAGTCTCCTATTTGTAGTCTATATTAATTTATCTAACGTTTAAATATATTATCTTCTTAGATCATTCCCCGTAAAAAAAGGGAGACTGTTTGGAACAGGTTCCCTAGGAACGAGGATTGAGCAGTGTATTAGAAGTTTTGGCTGTCAATTGGAATGGTTTGTTGTCGCAAGGATTCACTTAATCCTCAAGAGCTTCTAACGATCTGAGCGAGCTCGTCGATAGTCAGACACATGAGTTAAATTAGACAAACAGTTAGCTAACCAAAGTAAAGAAGAAGATCTCGACATATGATCGATAGTGGTCTATCATGGTAAAGAAGGACCCGGAGTTAGCTGATTTGTTTACAGAGATAAACGATGAAGATACGGGTTCTGGCTTGGTCAACTTGGACCAATCTGACGATTTTTAGTCTTTTAAAATATTTTGTAAAACATTTTTAATTTTAATATTTATTTTATTCGAATAATATTAAATATTTATTTATTTATAAAATTTCTTTTTTAATTATTATTCTTTTAATAAAAAAATAAAAACCTCGAAGAGACATCGCAAAAGACGGACTCGCAAAAACGTCGTAGAATAAAGATGTCACAGGGTAATCACAGACGTTGGAGTCGCAAAGTTGTTGTAGGTATAAATGTCGCAGAAACGTCGCAGGAGACGAAGTTGCAGAAACGTCGATTGGTTTGATGTCGCAAAAGTAAAGCAAATTATGCTTCGCTTTTGCGGTGCTTTTTTAGCAATGACTTTGCGACATATATGTACACTGCAGACTTTGCGACACCTCTGCGATGTTTTTTCGGCTTGTGACTTACAAATAGGGACGTTTTAGTCGTCGTCACAAGCCTGTCTCAATTGCTTATTTGCAACATTCATGTGATGATGTCTTCCATCGTAATTGACCTGTTTTCTTGTTGTGTATATAATCAGCTAAATTTCCAATAATGGATATAGATGCACACTATTACAAATAGATTTTTTTTCTCCTTGAGTTGTCATTCCTCACCGTTTTTGCGTTCCCAAAGGCTTTAAGAACGGGATTTGACTGGAAGCATATACTACAAACAGGTTAGTACACTTAGCTCGGGTAAGATCATAAATAAGATCACGGAAAGAGATAAAAAAGTCATTAACTCAAGAACTTGTTGTTCAACAGTCCGTCCTTCTGTTCTGGTATCTCATAAGCATCTTAGTGATTTCAGTTTTTCCTGCTCCACTCTCGCCACTTACAAGAATTGAATTGCTTTTTTCCTAATTAATCATGGCCCTGAATTTATATGGATATAATGTTTTTGACCTTTGTATAGACTATGAAAATATAAAAGACTCTTTTTTTTTATTAGATTTAGAAACTCATTACAAAACCAATTCTCAATTCTCTTAATCTCTCACAAAAATGTCACAACTCAATATCTTTATTTATAGATTCTCAACTAAAACCTTATTAGAATAGGAACATAATTAGTTTAGATAAACACATATTCTTGTTTAGATATCTCCTAAACAAACTAACTATCCCTATCTTCTAGACAACTTATTCCTTCAGTTATTGATACTTGCTCAACAAGCTATCTTCAAGTGTAGCTTTAACATTCTTCTCTTAACCTTGAAATGATCTTTAGAGATGTCTTGAACTTCTATGAATTTCCTCATCTCCTTGAACTTAAGTCTTCCAAGTGCTTAGGTTAGAATGTCGGTCTTTTTTTCTTTCATCGGGAACATGCTCTACCTCTTGTGAATATGTTTGCTTTGACCATGAAACACATGATATTTAGTTAGGGAGATTGCCGATTTTTTGTCAACAAAAACTGTTACTCTCTTGTCCTTTGATGTCGTGATATCTTCGAGTAACTCTTGCAACCATATTGCTTGCTTTGCTGCCTCCGTTGAAGCCATGAATCCAGCCTCACATGAAGATATAACAACTATCTCTTGTTTATGTGAACACCAAGAAATTGGACAGTCATTAAAATAGAAAACATGACCACTTATGCTTTTACCATCATTGATGTCAACAGTGTAACTACTATCACTAAAACCCTTCAACCCAAAGTAGTTTACTTTTTCATATTTAAGTACATATAAAGTTGTCCCTTTAACATACCTTAACACTTGTTTTAGAGCTACTCCATGTGTTTCCTTTGGATGTTGCATGTACCTACTTGATATATATGCATTTTACCACATTTTAGGGGCATTATTTAGCATGTTTTGCATTCATACTTGCATTATTATCATTGTTTTATTTGCATACTTAGTGTTGGGCATTGCATACATTGCATAAAAGGTATTTATAGGCACTTTTTGGAGCTTATCATGGAGTATTTTGGATTACAAGAAGACCAATGAGGAATCGGCTGCCCTAAAGTTGAAGTTCAGGATGTGATCTAGAAGATTTGGCACTCGAGTCTGACACTCGAGCATGGCACTCGACCATCACTTGGTCGAGTAGTTCTTCACACCAGAATCTTGACTTTTTCGCCGGAGTTGACTTCTTGGGCTTCTTTGTGAAAAGGTCCCATCAATACCCACTTGTGCAAGCCCAATAACGTTTTAGTCTTTTTCCATTTCTCTTTCTAGGGAATTTTCCTTTCTTCTCTTTAAGCAATTTTCCTTTTTACTTTCTAAGTAATTTTCCTTTTTTCTTTAAGACTTAAAGATCTTTGTTGATCTATAAATTGTAGTAGAATTTCCACTTTTAATATATCATATTTTCCAGCAATTTTTGATCCTCTAAAAGCAATATCGAATTCTTATCTTTAAGTTTATGCAATTAATTTTTGATTCTGATTTTATGTTTTACTTCATGAATTCTGAGTAAGTTAAATTAGGGTTCTTGAGGAGAGGGTGAGAATAGGAGAAAACTTAGGGATTTCCAGATTTGTTTATGTTTGATTAAGGTTTTAGATCTCTTTAATTTTAAGTGTCTTTAATGCTTAATCTGATTACTTTAATTTTAAGATCTCATTCCCTACTCTGACAACATAGACCGTTTGACTCGTGAACACTTGCGGGAACAGCAGAATAGACCGAACAGGGAATTTCCGGATCCAGTAGACATGGAGGAACACGTGCAAGCTACAGACTTAGGATTTCGACCTAGGCGCATAAGACACATCGGAGCTGGTGATGCTCCCAGTATTCACAGACAACGCCATGGAGTTTTCCCACCAGCTATTGCAAACAATAATTTCGAAATTAAAAGCGGTATGATCTCCATGGTCCAGAATAGCAAGTTTCATGGTTTACCTTCCGAGGATCCTCTAGATCATCTAGACGAGTACGAGAGACTAACAAGTTTGACAAAGATTAATGGGGTTAGTGAAGATGCTTTAAAACTAAGGTTGTTTCCTTTCTCTCTAGGAGACAAAGCACACTTGTGGGAGAAACACTTGCCCGAAGGGTCTATTACATCCTGGGATGCCTGTAAACAAGCGTTCCTTGGAAAATTCTTCTCCAACTCCAGAACCGCGAAACTTCGCAATTCCATCTCCGGTTTCAAGCAAAACTATTCTGAAACATTCTCTGAGGCATGGGAACGATTCAAGATGTACCAATCCCAATGTCCTCATCATGGGTTTAATACTGAGTCACTACTTAGCACTCTCTATAGAGGAGTTCTCCCCAAAATCTGTATGTTACTCGATACAGCAAGCAACAAAAACTTTTTGAACAAGGACGTAGATGATGGATGGGAACTGGTCAAAACTTTAGCACAAGCAGATGGCCAATTGATGTGTCTGCATTTTACCACATTTTAGGGCCATTATTTAGCATGTTTTGCATTCATACTTGCATTATTATCATAGTTTTAGGTTCTTTTAGACATAATTTGCATACTTAGTGTTGGGCATTGCACACATTGCATAAAGGGTATTTTTAGGCACTTTTTGGAGCATTTCATGAAGAATTTCGGACTACAAAAAGACCAATGGAAAATCGGCTGGCCTAAAGTTGAAGTTCAGGATGTGATCTAGAAGATTTGGCATATACCAATGACACTCGAGCATGACACTCGACCACACTTGGTCGAGTGGATTTTCGGACCAGAACTAAGACTTCGGACGAAGATTGACTTCTTGGGCTTCTCTGCAAAAAAGGCCCATCAAGACCCATTTGTGCAAGCCCAACAACTATTTTAGACTTTTTCTATTTTCTTTCTTAAGGAAATTTCCTTTTCACTTTTTAAAGGAATTTCCCATTTTTCTTTCTAGGGAATTTTCCCTTTTTCTCTTTAAGTATTTTTCCTTTTTCTTTAAGATCCTTTGATCTATAAATTGTACTAGAATTTCTACTTTCAATATATAATCTTTTCCAGCAAAATTTCGAGTCTTATATTTACAAATACAATATTTTCTAGCAAATTTCGAGTCTCATATTTTCACTAAGGCATTTACGATTTTTTTAGCTTTAAGTTTTATGCAATTGATTTTCGATTTTAAGTCTTTGTTTTATTTCATGAATTCTGAGTAAGTTAGTCTAGGGTTCTTGAGGAAATGGTGAGATTAGGGGAAAACTTAGGGATTTCTAGATTTGTTTATGTTTAATTAAGGTCTTAGATCTCTTTAGTTTAAGTGTCCTTAATGCTTGTTTCTTTTCGATCAATTGAAATTCGATCTCTTGGTGAATCCCCCCCGAGAGGCGTTTGGGGAATCACTTGAACATGCTTAAATTAAGATAGTATCTTCCTAGCTCAAGAGATTGATTGTCTAGGGTGTTATTAGGCTTTGTAAGGTCCATACTTAAGGCCTCTTGAATTTCCAATCGTTGGGCGAGAGTCAAGTCAGGTTGTCTTTTAGGAGAGGTCCCATTGCGCGAGAGCGAATGTGATTACTTTGTGATTCCTTGCTTAGAGGTCATCTAAATAGGTTGATAGATAAGTCTAGAACCCCTAGGAATACCCTAATCATTGATCCTAATCCTCGAGAACCCGTTTTTCCTTTATTGAATTTTCGTGATTTTAATACTCTGCTTTAGGTTGAGATTTCTTGTTGCACTTTACTATTAGTCTTACTATTGCTTTACTTTTAATGCTCTGTTTTTACATTCTAATACTTTGTTTCATTTTTAGCATTTTGTTTTAAGATTTCATTGTCACCTAGGATAGATAACCACTCGCTAAAACCGAATTTGGCTTAGATTAGAATAAGTAGATTACATCTTGATTGCTAGTTACTCTCCCAGTGGATTGACACCATACTGTACTACAATTGATTAAATAGACAGTTTGGTATTTGAGAAAACACCGCAAAAACCTGTTTATCACCAATACAGTGAAGACTATGATCGAACTCCTAGAGGTACAACCGATCCTGACACGGTTAGCAGAAAGGAACTCAAAGCCATACAAGACAAGCTCGATAGGTTGCTCTCAGCTCAACAAAAACAGATGCACCACGTAAGTGAATCACAAGAGGTTGGAGAGGACGAAGATCAGGAAGAGGTCAGTTTTGTGTAGAACCAAGGTAACAACTACAGGCCTTACAACAACTATAAACCTAACCCAAACCTTTCCTACAGAAACACCAACGTGGCGAACCCTCAAGATCAAGTATACCCACCCAAACCACAACCCAAAACCCTTTATCCCAAAACAACAATACCAACAGACTCATCACCACCAACACTCTGCACCACTAGGGTACGAATCAAACAACACAACCCAAGACCAACAAACACTTGAGGTCATGGATATATTACAGCAAATACTGAAAGGACAACTGCTTCTGAAATAACAAGAAAATTTGCTGAGGTACATGCCAAGATAGATGCTTCCTATAACGACCTCAACTGCAAGTTTGAAACTCTTAATGCCCGCCTCAAGTATGTCGAGAATCAGCAAGGATCATCATCAGCCGTGAAACAAACTGGACAACTACTTGGAAAAGCCGTCCAGAATCCTAAGGAGTATCACGCCAATGCCATCACAGTCCGTAGTGGCCGTGAAATACTAATCCGTGCTGAGGACACAGACGTCACTGAGGACAGTGCCATTCAGGAAAGGGAGGACGATCTGGTTGAAAAACAGACAAAAATCAGCACAAAACCGCCGAAACCTCTGACACTCGACCATGACACTCGACCAACCTCTGGTCGAGTGTCGCCCCCCGAGCCCAGAAAACCGACTAACTTGCTGAAAGACCCAAAACCATTCGCTCCACCACCCTTCAAACCCCAGCTTCCTTTCCCACAGAGATTCAAGAAGGAGGTTGCAGACAAATACAAGGCTCTCTTCGAAAAACAGATGAAGGACGTTGAAGTTAAGATACCGATTCTGGATGCTTTCATGCTGATGCCTCCTTACCAGAAGTTTTTGAAGGATGCAGTCAAAGACAGAACACAAGAAGTTGAAGGGATGGTTGTGCTAACACACGAGGTCAGTGTCGTTATACAAAGAAAAGTTGTACCCAAGAAGCTCGATGATCCAGGAACATTCACGATTCCATGCTCCTTAGGACCTCTCACATTCAAAAGCTGCTTATGTGATTTAGGAGCATTAATCAGCCTGATGCCACTAACAGTTTCCAAACGATTAGGATTTGACAAGTACAAAACCTGCAAGATATCCTTGGTATTAGCTGACCGATCGGTTAGAATCCCACATGGTGTTCTAGAAGACCTACCGGTTCAGGTTAGAGGAGTACAAATCCCAACATATTTTGTTGTTCTTGACATAGAAGAAGAACCTAAAGATCCCCTGTTGTTTGGAAGGCCCTTCTTAGCCACTGCTAGAGCCGTTATCAATGTACCCAAAGGAGAAATCAAACTTAATTTGGGGAAAGATTTCAAGATGACCTTCAACATCAGCGATGTGATAAGGAAACCAACTATTGAAGGACAGTTGTTTGTAGTTCAAGAGATAGACGATCTTTTAGAGGATCTGTTCGAGGAGTTAATGAAAGAAGATCACCTTAGTACTGCTTTAACAAAAGATGGTTGTGATGGGTACGTGCACAAAGAGACAGAGATTTAAAAGAGAATGATGGATTCATGCAAGCCTTTAAAAGAAGAAACGCTTGAAATCGCACACTCGACCATGACACTCGATAGAGCTGAGCTCGAGTATCCTGATTCAACCTCAAACAACCTACAGTCGAGCACTACACTCGACCACACCAAGGTCGAGTTTCAACCCTCAGTCGACCTAGACGATTGGTCGGAGCTTAATTCGCCCAAAGTGGACCTTAACCACTCCCCTCCGGGCTCAGGTACGCGTTTCTTGGAACTAACTCAACATATCCTGTGATAGTAAATGATGCATTAACTGATGATGAGTTAGGTATTTTGCTTGCTGAGTTGAAACGGTTTAGGAAAGCTTTAGGATATTCATTGTCTGATATTAAAGGAATTTCTCGTGACTTGTGCACACATAGAATTCACCTTGAAAATGAATCCTACTCTAGCACGGAACCTCAAAGAAGATTGAATCCGAATTTAAAAGAGGTTGTTAAGAAAGCAATTTTAAAATTGCTAGATGTTGATATCATTTATCCTATTTCAGATAGCAGATGAGTCTCTCCTGTGCACTGTGTGCCCAAAAAGGGGGGAGTCAGTGTTGTTAGGAATGAGAATGGTGATTTGATCCCAACTAGGACTGTTACAGGTGCATTGATTTTAGAAAATTGAACTCTGCATCTAGAAAGGACCATTACCCCTTACCCTTCATTGATCAAATGTTAGAAAGGTTAGCTAATCATTCATACTACTGTTTCCTTGATGGGTATAGTGGATTTTTCCAGATCCCTATACATCCAAACGATTAGGAAAAAACAACCTTTACTTGCCCTTATGGCACATTTGAATATAAGAGAATGTCATTTGGTCTTTGTAATGCACCTGCTACTTTTCAACTTTGCATGACTTCGATATTTTCAGATCTGATTGAGGAGATAGTTGAGGTATTTATGGATGATTTCTCTGTCTATGGCTCCTCCTTCTCCTCCTGTTTGTTGAATTTGTACAGGGTCCTATCTAGGTGCGTGGAGACAGACCTTGTGCTTAACTGGGAAAAATGCCACTTCATGGTAAAGGAAGGCATTGTTCTGGGTCATATGATATTTGAAAAGGGTATTGAGGTTGATAAAGCTAAAATAGAAGTCATGGTGCAACTGCGGCCTCCTAAAACAGTGAAAGACGTTAGGAGTTTCTTGGGCCATACAGGGTTTTATAGGCGTTTCATTAAGGATTTTTCTAAGACTGCCAGACCTCTGACTCGTCTCCTCTACAAAGAAGCGGATTTCATTTTCGATAAAGACTGTCTTAAGGCCTTTCTGGAACTTAAGGAATCCTTAGTCACAGCCCCTATTGTCCAAGCTCCTGATTGGACAATCCCTTTCGATATAATGTGTGACGCTAGTGATTATGCTGTTGGAGCAGTTCTAGGACAAAAGAAGGACAAGAAGCTCAATGTGATTTACTATGCCAGAAGAACACTCGATGAGGCCTAGGTGAAGTATGCCACGACATAAAAAGAGTTACTTGCAGTAGTGTTCGCCTTCGAAAAGTTTGGATCCTACTTGGTTGGATCGAAAGTTATTGTGCATACAGATAATGCAGCTCTAAGGTACTTAATGAAAAAGAAAGATGCCAAACCTAGACTACTCAGGTGGATTTTGCTGTTGCAGGAATTTGACATGGAAATAGTTGACAAACCTGGGATAGAAAATAATGTCGCAGATCATCTCTCACGAATGCAGGTGAAAGGACCCCTTCCTATAGACGATGACATGCCAGAAGAACATTTGTTGAGTTTTACTATCAGACACTCGACCATGACACTCGACCGACCCTTGGTCTAGTGTTATACACACGATCAAATGATATGTTTTTCGATTGGTACGAAGCTTGTAGGGACTTGTTTACTGTGGTATGCCGATCTGGTTAACTTTTTGGTAACAGGAGAACTGCCTAAGACTCTGAACCATTATTAGAAGAAGAAATTCTTTCGGGATGTGAAACAATACTTCTGGGATGAACCTTTTCTTTACAAGCAAGGATCTGATGAACTATTCAGAAGGTGTGTTTCGGAAGAAGAAGTTAAGGGAATATTAAAACACTGCCATGGATCCACATATGGAGGACACTTTGCTGCATTCAAAACAGCACAAAAGATTCTCCAATCTGGATTTTGGTGGCCATCGATCTTTAAGGACTGTCAAGAGTTCATATCCAGGTGCGATTATTGTCAAAGAACGAGTATCATAAGTAGAAGGAATGAAATGCCTCAGAATCCTATCTTAGAAATCGAAGTGTTTGACTGCTGGGGAATCGATTTCATGGGTCCTTTTAAACCACCATCTTTAGGAAACAGTTACATTCTCGTTGTTGTGGATTATGTTTCCAAATGGGTAAAAGCCATTACATCTCCTACAAACGATGCAAAAGTGGTGCTGAAGCTATTTAAAGACATCATTTTTCCCAGGTTCGGAGTACCAATAGTCGTGATCAGCGATGGAGGATCTCACTTCGTCAACAAAGTCTTCGAAAACCTTCTTAGGAAACATGGGGTTAAACACAAGGTTGCAACTCCTTATCATCCCCAAACCAGTGGACAAGTTGATGTGTCTAATCGATAGATCAAGTCTATTTTGATGATAACAGTTGGGCTATCAAGACGTGATTGGGCCGCCAAACTGGACGATACTCTTCGGGCTTATTAGACTGCCTTCAAGACACCAATTGGAAGAACACCTTTTCATCTGCTCTATGGAAAATCTTGCCATTTGCCAGTAGAACTAGAGTACGAATCGATTTGGGCAACCAAGCTTCTGAATTTCAATTTCAAAACCGCCCAAGAAAAGAGACAAATGGATCTGCATAAATTGGAGAAAATAAGACTTGAACCATACGATAGCTCTAAGGCATACAAGGATCGAACCAAGGCAGCCCACGACAGGAAGATTCGAACAAAAACAATTACAGCCGGTGATCAAGTGCTACTTTTCAACTCTAGACTAAAGCTGTTTTCCGGAAAACTCCGATCCAAGTGGTCTGGTCCGTTCACAGTACTAAGGGTTTTACCATATGGAGCAGTCACTTTAGCCAACAACAAAGGAAAAGGATTTACAGTGAATGGTCATAGAGTTAAGCCATACTTGGCTGACTGCACAATTCCCGAGGGAACTTTGGTTCTTCTCGATGAGCCTCCTTATCTCCGATGAATATGAGGAAGTCAAACTCAAGACTATAAACGAGCGTAGTTGGGAGGCAATCCCAAAGGTATCCGCTGTAAATACATTTAATTTTCGCATTTACATTCATCTAGTTTGATTTTTTTTTCTTTAAAATTGCATCTATTTCGTCTTACATGCACTTGGAAGGAATTTTGAGAGTTTTGCAGGAAGTGGGGCCCAAGATAGGACAATTGGGACCAGAACCAACATGATGGGACAACACTCGACCAGGCGTGGTCGAGTGTCCCACTCGAGTGTCAGCTGTCATTTGGCAGACTGACACTCGACCAAACCTACTCGAGTGTCATGCTCGAGTGTCCCGCCTTCGTGCCTATTTCGATGCCTACACACCTATAACTGTCAAAAGCTGAAAAGAGGGAGACATTTACTGCGAAAAACGGGTCCAATATATCTTTAATACATTAATCTTTCACATTTAATTTAAAAGATTTGATTAAACCCACTTTCAAATTTGAATAAGATTCCCCCTTATCTCTTCTCCTCTATAAAAAGAGGAGGACCCCCTCCTTCTCATTCATACTCGAAAACACTCTCTCACTAAATACTCTCTCTAGTTTTCTCTCTTTGCAGAAATTTTTCTAAGGAGGATCGACACTCTTTTCTCACTTTCTTCACGACACTCGACCAAGAGCTACTCGAGTGTTAGGATCGAGTGTTCCGATTTCTTCTTCTTCTCCAACAAGCGAACTCCATGTCTGACCGCAAAGCCAACCATGCCAATCTCCTCAGGCGTAAAGCCAAAAATGAAGCTCAGAACAGAAGTAATCCTCATTAAGGGGAGTCTTCTATGAGCAGATTAAAGCTCGACAAAAGGGAGAAAAGGAGATTGGTAACAGAATCCGAGAATGAGTCTGGAGAAGAAAGAGAGTACATTGACGAAGACGATCCGGCCATAGGAAATGAAGAGGGTGCAGAGGAGAATCTAGAGGCCGATCTCGAGATACTCCGGAGATCGGGATACAGCGAGAAAGAAGCCGAGGAAGCAAGGGAGATTATTCGGGTAGGAATAAAAGAGAAGAAGATGAAGGACCAGCACAACGCAGCAAGAGCACTCAACGATCTGTGACGAATGGACTTCATAGGAACCCGCTACCCATGCAAAGAGGCGTTGACTGCAATAGGAATAACTAGGGACGTGAATCTAATGTTGCAAAACTCCAGGCTGTCCACATTTGTATCTCATCCAGAACGTACATATAAGGAAGAGACCATAAATTTCTCGCCACAGTCCAAATCGTTCTCTATGATGCAGAGAATATGGGTCTTCAAGAGACACAAGGTGGCAGATACATCTTCTTCACAATAAGGGAGCGGGACTATCGCATGACTTTCAGAGCACTCCGGGACCTGTTCCAGTTTCCTAGAGCCGAATCCGAGAACTATGGACCGGACTTTGACAGGGCCGAGATCGACGATATATGGCGCTCCATAGCCTCAACGCAAAGCAGATTCTCATCAGCCCGATCAAAAGGATCTTTGCAAATACTTTATTCTCACGTTTTACTACAGGCACTATCAATCTTGGGGAAATGGAGATACTGGTGACCGCACTAAAGGACATAGTCGGGACTAAGAGTGACGGATCCCCGATCCTCGGAGATAGGAACGAAGCAGGTCTTACCATCAAATACGCAAATCAGCTTGTCACTTACCGGGATTAGGCAAGAGACAACAAGACTGGCGGACGTGACGGCAAGATAACCATTAGAGGACTTTTCACTTGCATTCTGGGCAGATCCTCGATTTATGAACTTGGATCATCTAAGGAGAAGTCAATTCCTATCCGCTACAGAGGTGCAAGGTAAGCCTATATACTCTTTCCATCACTTATTAAGGCCAAACACTTTGCTACTTCTGCCCAATAGAGAATATACGTCGATACGGATGAGGCAGAACAAAGACTTTAACCCACCTCTGGAGGTTCTATATGATCCAAACGGTCCACCACCGCACTCATCTTCGACGGAGAGTGAAGAAGTGGATCCCGAGGCATACTGTTTCGACGAGTACGCTATGCCACCACGTCAAGGAGCCCCGGTTAGAAAAGCACACAAGCACATTGGCCTATTGTAAAAGATGAACAAGTGGCTCATGAAGAAAGTCAAGAAGCTGGCTGCTAATGACGAGGCTAGAAGACAAGAGAATGAGAAACTAAGCAGGAGGGTAGCTGCTTTGGAAAGGGGCGGAGGTCCGCCATCACAGCCGATTCGTCCAAGACGCGCTTCTATATCCATGGATCATGAGAGACAGCAGCAACCAACACCGGCTAGGCACTCCTCCGCAAACACTTCAGTGTTCTTATATAGGAGACCATCCGTTGCAGCAGGAGGAAGCTCGAGCAAGACACTCGAGCAAGCTGAGTTCGAGCATCAATCACGACACTCGACCATGACACTCGAGCAAGCTGAGCTCGAGCGTCATAGGAGTAACGCTCATTACATGGAAATCATGCAGAACGTAGCCGCCGACTACTGGAACAACTGAGAGGTACCAAATTCCTTCCCTTCATTGTATATACCATTGCATATTTTCATTTGACTTGCTGGTCTGGGATCCTCTTTTGGACTTTTATACACACAAGGGACTGTGTGATTTAAGTTTGGGGGAGGGTTCTAGAGGACATTTGACTTTGTTTTCTATGATTCTTAGTTTTTATTCTTTGCATTTCATCATTCGCATTATATCTAAGGCATAGAAAAACCAAAAATATTTTCAGTTAGCATTTTTTTTTTTACGATTGCATATCATCTAAGGCATAGAAAACCCATAAAAATTTGAAAAAACTCAAAAAAAGCATCAGTCAAAAACAGAGTGTTCATGTAGCTGCATTACATTCATATAGGATTGAGTCTAGAGTTTTGGGAATCATCTTGCTAATATAGACAGACTTGCTAGGTTGATTGGCTAGTAACCATAGTGAACTCTTGGACTTGCGTTTTTTCCCTCTTGAACACTGATTAGTAGATCATTGACCTTTGAAACCAATACTTAGGTTGTGTCTCAAAAAGAACCAGATTTGTTACCTCATAATCGAATTCCATTTTTTCCAAATTAGGGGCTTGAGATACATTGCATAAGATCATTCCTTAGGTTCAGCTAGCTAAGTAAAAAGAAAAGCATAAGATGAATATAGAATCATCCTTCTTACAACTCAGCTCAAATAATATGGTCTAAGATGAACAGGGACTGTGCATAAACCCGTACCTTCTTGTGTTCATCGATGAAACCATTCCGATATTGCCTAAGATGGACCGGGATTGTGCGTAAACCCGTACTTTTTCGTGTCCTATTGATAAAGCTAATACATCGATGCCTAAGGTGAACCGGGATTGTGCGTAAACTTGTACTTTTTCGTGTCTCATTGATAAAGCTGAAGCTAATAATTACGAGTTTGAGCAAAAGTAGGAGTGAAGAAGTGATCGAAAATGCTTAATCCATAGTGTCTAGCTGAATTTGAGGAAGTTGAATCCCAAGGTCTTTGATCAATTGCCCGTCTTGCGGACTGCACTTAAAGAAATAGGTTTCGAATCTGATTTTCTTAAGAGTCCAACTAAGTGTTAGGGAATATTCGGTTTTCATGCTAAGCCTTGATGAAAGTAGAATGTGGTTCTTACAAAGGAACGAGGGTTCACTTGTGGATTACGGTTTTTCAGCTTGATAAGTTGTTTGCTTGAAGTAGATGTTCCCATCGTGAGCAACCTCTCTTACTTCTTATCTCTATGCATATTTGCTTGAGTGCAAGCAAAGACTAAGTTTGGGGGAGTTGATATATCTGCATTTTACCACTTTTTAGGGCCATTATTTAGCATGTTTTGCATTCATACTTGCATTATTATCATTGTTTTAGGTTCTTTTAGGCATAATTTGCATACTTAGTGTTGGGCATTGCATACATTGCATAAAAGATATTTTTAGGCACGTTTTGGAGCTTATCATGGAGTATTTCGGATTACAAGAAGACCAATGAGGAATCGGCTGGCCTAAAGTTAAAGTTCAGGATGTGATCTAGAAGATTTGGCACTCGAATCTGACACTCGAGTATCACACTCGACCATCACTTGGTCGAGTAGTTCTTCACACCAGAATGTTTACTTTTTTGTCGGAGTTGACTTCTTGGGCTTCTTTGTGAAAAGGGTCCATCAATACCCACTTGTGCAAGCCCAATAATGTTTTAGTCTTTTCCATTTTTTCTTTTCAAGGAATTTTCCATTTCTCTTTCTAGGGAATTTTCCTTTCTTCTCTTTAAGCAATTTTCCTTTTTACTTTCTAAGTAATTTTCCTTTTTTCTTTAAGACTTAAAGATCTTTGTTGATCTATAAATTGTAGTAGAATTTCCACTTTTAATATATCATATTTTCCAGCAATTTTTGATCCTCTAAAAGCAATATCGAATTCTTATCTTTAAGTTTATGCAATTGATTTTGGATTCTGATTTTATGTTTTACTTCATGAATTCTGAGTAAGTTAAATTAGGGTTCTTGAGGAGAGGGTGAGATTAGGGGAAAACTTAGGAATTTCCAGATTTGTTTATGTTTGATTAAGGTTTTAGATCTCTTTAATTGTAAATGTCCTTAATGCTTATTTCTTTCTGATCAATTGAAATCTGATTACTTGGTGATTCCCCCCCCCCCCCCCCCCCCCCCCCCCCCCCCCGAGAGGTGTTTGGAGAATCGCTTGAACATGCTTAGGTTAAGATAGAATTGCCTGGCTTAAGAGATTGATTGTTTAGGGTGTTATTAGGCTTTGTAAGGTCCATACTTAACGCCTCTTGAACTTCTAATCGTTGGCGAGAGTCAAGTCGGGTTGTTGTTCAGGAGAGGTCCCATTGCATGAGAATTAATGTGATTACTTTGTGATTCCTTGCTTAGAGGTCATCTAAATAGGTTGATAGACAAGTCTGGAATACCCTAATCTCTTGAAATACTTCTATAACAAGATACTAGGTGAACTTGCCTAAATCAGTCATCTCGAATTTGGTTGACAGTCCTTTCTTGAATTCAAGAATCATATCCAAATTAGAGCTTGTAACAAGTAAATCGTCAACGTATACAGCTACTAGTAGAGTTTGATATTCTTGTTGTTTACGATACAAAGATGATTCTTTGAATTCACTTCTCAAAACCTAACTCTTTAAGAGTCTGATCCAACTTATGATTCTAAGATCAAGGTGCTTGTTTTAATCCGTAAAGAGCCTTGTTTAACTTGTAAACCTTGTTCTCAGTTCCTTTAACAAAAAAATCCTTCAAGTTGAGCTACATAACATGATGAATCGCAGTCTTCACATCAAGATGATGTGTTTTCCATCCTTTTGAGGCCGCAAATCGAATTATAAAACGAACAGTCTCTATCCTTGCCACAGGTGCAAAAACTTCTTCATAATCGATCCCATGTTTTTGCACATAAAATTTAGCATCAAGTCTTGCCTTGTTTTTGTTGATGCTTCCTTCGGAATTTTGCTTGATTTTAAAGATCAACTTCAATTCTATTGGTTTCACACCAGCTGGAAGATCAACAAGATCCCATGTCTTGTTCTTTAAAATCGAAGAAATCTCAGCATCACAAGCTTCTATCCATTCTTTATCTTATTTTGCATCATTATAGCACCATGGTTCTTCATTAATCGCTACCAATAATTTTTTTCCTTCTACTTCAGAGAGTATAATATAATCTTCAAGGTGCTTAGGTGTGAATGTTTGTCTTTGAGATTGATGCGAAAAAACGTCACTACTAGTTGAATCATTACCATCAACAAGGGTTGAAACATTACCTTCTCCTTTGTTTTGCTCGACTTCTCCTTTGTTTTTGTCGACTTCTCCTCTGTTTTGGTCGACTTTTCCTTTGTCATCACCGAATCCTTCAACATTTTTCTCTTTGAGTGAATCAAAATTAGTATTGATAACCATCACAAAATTTTCTTGTTCATTCTCCTCTGAAACTTTATGATTCCAATTCCAACCTTTTGATTCATTAAAAACCACATATCTACTAAGCACAATCCTCTTAGATGATGGATCAAGTAAGCGACAAGTCTTAGAGCCGAGTTTTGTTCCAAGGTATACGAGTATATGAGATATATCATCAAGTTTCTTCAAAAATTGAGCATTGACTTTTGCATATCCGATGCATCCAAAAATACGAAGGTGATTAATGTTCGGGTTTCTTCCTTTAAACATCTCGTGTGGTGTTTGGTCTTTAATACCTATTGCAGCTATTCTATTTAAAAGATATGTTGAATGTATTACCGCTACTCCCTAGAGATAGTTAGGCATATGCATATGTTTTAACATGCTTTTTGACATTTTCATCAACGTCGTATTACGTCTTTCAACAGCTCCATTTTGTTGAGGCGTACATTGTGTGGTAAGATGACGTTTTATTCTTATATCTTCACAATAGCTCTTAAATTATTGTGACAAGAATTCTGCTCCTCGATTAGTTCTAAAGACTTGAATATTTGCACTGGTCAATGATAATTTGTCCGAGCAAAAAGCACCTAAAGTGGAGTTGAACCCGCTTCTTGAAGGGCTAAGGTATGCTTTCTTAGACCCTATTTCTACATACCATGTAATTGTCAATGATTTTTTGAGGGATGATGAGCTTGATATGTTTTTGTGTGTACATAGGCGTTTTAGAAAGGCTTTAGGATTCTCACTTGCTACTATTAGAGGAATTCCACATACCTTATGTGCCCATATGATACACTTAGAAAATGAATCACACTCTAGCATAGAGCCCCAGAGGAGGCCGAACCACAATCTTAAAGAAGTAGTTAAGAAGGAGATACTTAAATTGTTAGATACCGATGTTATTTATCCCATCTCTAACAGCAAGTGGGTTTCTCCTATACAAGAAAAATATCATTTTCCTTTGCTTTTCATTGACCAAATGGTAGAGAGTCCAGCGAACCACTCCTATTACTGTTTGACGATTATAGTGGATTCTTTCAGAATCCTATAAATCTCCATGATCAGAAAAAGACAACTTTTACATGCCCATATGGCACATTTGCTTATAGAAGAATGCCTTTTGGATTGTGTAACACTCCTGCTATATTTCAACGATGTATAGAATTTATTTTTTCGAATGTAATTAGGGAGATGGTAGAAGCCTTCATGGACGATTTTTCCATCTATGGCTCTTCCTTCTCCTCGTGTTTGTCAAACTTATGTAGAATACTTAGTAGGTGCGTGGAGACTAACTTGGTACTAAACTAGGAGAAGTGTCATTTCATGGTTCAAGAAGGCATAGTATTGGGACATCAGATCTATAAGATTGGCATTGCGATTGATAAGGCCAAGATTGACGTGATGATTCAGCTATGACCACAAAAAAGAGTTAAGGATGTCAGGAGCTTCTTGGGACATGCGAGTTTCTATAGGAGATTCATTCAGGATTTCTTCAAGATAGCAAGACTACTCACTTGAATCTTATGCAAAAAGACATAATCCGTGTTTGATATTGAGCGTCTATAAGTGTTTTAAAGATTAAAAAATCCATAGTGTCACCGCCAATTGTCCAAGCTTTGGACTGGTCCTTACCGTTTGAGATCTTGTGTGATGCGAGTGACTATGCAATGGGAGCAGTTATGGGTCATAGGAAGGATAAGAAGCTGAACATGATTTAATATGCAAGATGAACGCTCGATGATGCATAAACCAAGTATGCAACCACAAAGAAAGAGTTATTGGTGTGAGGAGTCAAACTCAAAAGTTTAAATAAGCACACTTTAGAGGCAATCCCATGGTATCTTTGAATATATTTGCTTATTGTTTTATTTGTTTCTTTTATGTTTTCATGTGTTTTAGGTCATGGAGAATAGCACCACATATCACAGAAGTTGAGTTGAGCTGATTAAGAGCGTCAAATGAATGAACTCGACCAACACACTCGATGGACATTTGGTCGAGTTCAGTACTTATCCATCAACATAATTCAGCACATTATGTAACTCGAATGGGTAGAGGTCAAGTTGTCACCAAAACGGTTTCACATATCTGCTCCTTGGTTTCCAAATGGTACTTACTTCATCCTTTCATTGTATATACCACTGCATCATCCATTTTGATTTGCTGCTCTAAACCTTTTCCTTCAGACTTTTATGCACACAAGGGGCTGTGTGATTTAAGTTTGGGAGATGGTCCTAGAGGTGTAACAAATTTTCTGTGTTCTTAGTTTCAATTTTTTCATAATTGAGTTTGTATACATTGCATAGCATTTAAGGCATAAAAAACTCATAAAATTGAAAAAAGAAAGTTTTGTAGTTGCATTCATTTAGGATTGATTATAATTGCATGTTTTCTGGGAATCATCTTGTTGAGAATATGCAATATTTTTAGGTTGGTGGCTAGTAACCATAGTGAACTTTTGGACTTGCGGTTTTTCCCTTTGAAAAGTTGATATGTAGATTATTTGCCTTGGAAACATGTGCTTATGTTGTTTCTCAAAAAAACCTGGTTTATTTCCTCCTAATTGAAAAGGTCCTTTGAGATGCATTGAATGTTTTCGTTCCTTGCGCTTGACTTAACAGAAGCTAAAAGGTGAATCTTTTTACAACTTAGCTCATTCAATGACACCTGAGGTGAACGGAAAATATTCGTAAACTTGTACATTTTCGTGTTTCACCGAGAAAGTTGAGGCGAAGGGGACATGAAATAACTTTCTCACGTTTATTGTTCCCTAAAAGGGACATGAAGCAAACCTCTGATTGGAGTTATAGATCCTAAAAATTAAGCCATGGCAAAAACTGAACTGAAACAAGAAAAGATAAGTGTTATGAATAATATAAGTCATGTTAAGTCCAAGGAAGTTGAATCATATGTTCATTGATCGATAGTCTCTCTTGAGGCCATCTAAGTACTATGGATAATTGGATTGGACCCTAAGCCTTAATGCTATTACATTGTTGTTTTCCAATAGATTAGAGGTTCACTTTGTGGATTACAGTTTTTGGTCTAATGAGTTATTTGTTTGAGGTGAGATATTTCCTATGTCTACAACCTCAATTCCTTTTAGTTTTATGTATTTGCTTAAGGGCAAGCAAACACTAAGTTTGAGTGAGTTGATATGTTTGCATTTTAGCATGTTTTAAGTGCATTATTCATCATGTTTTGCATCCATATTCATATTTGTATTGCATACTTCACATTTGCATGACATACATATTGTAATTGGAGCTACTTTAGGTTCTCTGAAGTCTTTTTGAAGCACTCTAGAAGAACTAAGAACGGGAACTCGATAAGCTCGACCAAACTGGTCAAGTTTGATGCCCAAGGTGAAGCTCAACTAGACTTAACCAAAACACTCGACTAGAAGACTTCGATTTTGGATATTTCATACTCATGCAATGGAATTTGACCCAAGATTCAATTTGATTGGCTCGAGCTACAACTTTAGTGAAGATATATGAAGACTCAACCTGCACGCTGGTCGAGTTGTCTTTGTACACATTGGTTTTTGTTGATTTTTTCTCCATGTTAACTTATTAGGTTTTTTTGTAAATGGGCTATAAATACCCATAAACACCCTCAAACCAAGACACGTTTTATTTTAACATCTAGCAGAGTTTAAATTCTCTTTTCTCTTGAAGAAATACTTGATTTATATATGATCAATTGAGTATAGGCTTTTACTTTCTTTTTCAATATTGATCATCTCTTTTTTATCATTCTAGCTATGTTGTTTATTTTATCATCTGGTTTTATGCATTGCATTATGGTTAGTGAGTAGATCCATTAGGGTTTATGAGGAAATGAGTTAAATCTTGGTAGCTTTAGGGAATCTTTCACTTTCTTAACTTCATTCATGCATAGATCTCTCCTCTCTAGATGCTCTTAGTGCTTATTTCAATTTGATCACTTGAAATCTAATGGTTGCTTTCCACACCCACAAAATGTTTGTGAAATTGTTTGAATGAACTTAGAGTTGTGATTTTCATCTGTAACTCAAATTATTGATTGTTAGAATTTTTATTAGCTATATTAGTTTGTTTTTTAATGGCAACCCAAATGTGGATCGTTAATGGGAGTTAGGTTTGATTGCACTTTGGATTGAGTTTCAATGCTCATAGGTATGATGTTGATTGTTTGAATCTATTGCCTAAAGGTATTCTAATTATGTTGTTAAGCAAGTGTAGGTCCCTAGTGAAGCTTTGATAGATTAACCCACTCCTCATAAACCCATCTTCATTTCATCTTATTATCTTTGCTTATTTTTGATTTATATTGCTTGCATTGCTCTATTTTTAGTTTAGTACTTTGTTTGTTTATGCTCTATTTTTATTTGGTATATTAGTGATTTGGTGACAAAAACATATACATTCTCACTTGTTTGCAAAGTATGTCAGACATGACGTAGTCGTAAACTCACACTGTTTTGGTAAAGAAAACAAGAGACAAACACCTATTGTGACAATTGTATTGTGATTATGAATACTAGTAATAATTTGTGATATTTTATATACGATTTTGTTACAAACTTTATTTGTTCTGAATCATTGTGACTATATTCTATAATGATTTGTGATAAAAATGCTACTAGATTTATTCGTCACAAATATATTGTGGTGTTTTTGTTACTAATATGCATTTGTGACACTTGTATTGTAACTATTTAGAAATCGTCATAATTTTGTATCAATATTTTTATATTGTGATGAAATATGTGCTATTGTGACAAAAATATTACGTATCAATACAATTTTTTTTGTAGGGTCAATTTTTTCTTTTAAAATAAAAAAATGCTATTTTTCTCTATTTTAGAGATTAGATTTTTTATTTAAGAAACATTCTTTTGATTTTTTATAAATGATATAAATAATCATTAACTAATAATTATTAAATTTAGATGATAAATTTTAGATATTATAAATGGTAATCCATATCTAAATAATAATTTTAAAAAAATCCTTAATAATATTTAAAAAAAATTGTGGAAAACAAAAATTCAACAGATTCTCACAATTAATTGGTACGATGCCCAAATAACGAAAACAAACCAAATCCAAAGTTTTTGTAAATGTCCAAATGGATGAATGAGAAACCGAAAATCATTGAGTCAAACCCAAGTTAGTTTCCGAATTCTTAGGCCCAAAGGACCGGTGGGCTTCCATGATGAGCTAAAAATTCGAAGGGCCAATATCTCAGGCCCATGAGTCCCTTTACGACATCGTCAAAACTTCTTATCTTAAAAAAAAAGAAATCTTCCGGTAAATACAAAAGTTCTTTAGGGGTTCTTTCGTCATCAAACATTTTGGCAAAATCACAAATATTAAATATCCTTCTTTGGGGACCACCGTCCCCTTCCCCACCACAACCAAGCATTTTCCTTCGTTTTTCTTTTTGACAAAATTTTCAACAAAAATCAATTATTATCCTCTCTAATATTTTAATTCTTCAACAATTAATACTTTAATTATAATTAACCTTTTAAAAAAAATTATTTCCCCTTCTTCTTCTTCTTCTTCTTCTTCTTCTTCCCTTCAACTTTTTTTCCTTCTCCCATGGCTTCCTAAGCAATCTGCTTTTCTCTCTCTTTCTTTTCACCTTCACTTTATCTCTTATTCTCTCTTGTGCTTTCCTTAATTTCGTCATTTTCAGAAGACAAACAACATTGATGTTTCGTGCAATTAGTTCATCAGATCCTTATATTCTTCTTGAATTCTGATTATCGGACATCAATGGTGAGAAAGGTTTTAATTTATCTTAGAATATTTTTCTATAGATTTTTAGCTAATTTTTTCATCTTTTCTTTGTTTCGAGATTTTAGGTTTCTTTAACATTTTTTCCTGCTAAAATGTTAATAAAACGTATCGAACTTTATCTAAAGAAGTATTTACGGAAGAGAAAATTGCGTTTTTTTCTCCATTAATGGAGCCGCAATTGTTTTTTTTTTAAAATCAGATTCGATTTGTGTTTTCGTTTAGAAATCGTTTTTAGTTTCTGAATCTTAATTTTATCTCAATGAATTTCAATTTCGAGTTAACACAAAAATCAGAAGAAATTGATTCTGACTCTGCCAAATCTTTTATTTATTCCTTTTTTCGACGTAAATCCTTCTGATTCTTCTTTTGGACATGGACTCATAAAATTAAAGGTTAAGAGTTTTTGGTAGCAGAATCTAGCAAAATTCTTCACACATCTATGATTGAAGTTTTTGTTTTCTCCAGATTGTTAAACCGATCTAGATTTACTTTTTTTTTATTCTTTTAACACAGTGAATCGTTTTGGTGAACGAGAAACCTAAAGATTTATTTACTGAATTGTTTTGCAGATATCATTGTAGGTGGGAATTGTTGGAGATTGTTGTGCTTATGTTAGATGAAGCTTGTTGATTGCAGCTTGTAGAAGCTGCCGTTTTTGAACAATGTTGCTAACTTTTCAGATTATTATAACTAATCAGTCATACAATGAGAAGCTCGTTCCTGTTTACAGTATATATTTCATGATACGATCTACAAGTAAACCATTTATGCAAGCTTGTGACGGCTCTTGTGTTAAAAGAGTAAACACCTATACAAGGAGGTTATCAGAGGTCAATTGACAATTTCTTTTTACTACCGTATTTCCGGAATAATGGATAGGTTGGTTCTTTGTGTTGAATGTATATTGGGCTCATGCATTTTCCGAGGAACTGAAGAGCTTGAGGACTCCCATATTGGTTTTGCTCTCTGCAGGTATAAGATTCTTGAAGAGCTTGGAAATGGTACATGTGGTAGTGTATATAAAGCCGTAAATTTGGAAACTTGTGAAGTTGTAAGTTGGTGAAAGTGTATAGATACTTTTTCACTCATCTTATGTTTTTGCGGCTAATTTTACCTTAACTTACGTTGTATCCTCAGGTTGCTGTTAAGAAGATGAAGAGAAAATTTTATTATTGGGAAGAGTGCGTGAATCTGCGAGAAGTAAAGGTGTTGTATTCTAAATTTTTAAATCCACTGTGGCAGCTCAGCAGTTTACGTTCTGTTATCTCTATGTTTCTGTTGGAGGATAATTATATAATTTTCCTCTGCAGGCTCTTCGGAAGCTAAATCATCCCCATATCATAAAATTAAAGGAGATTGTGAGGGAACAAAATGAGCTGTTTTTCATCTTCGAGTGCATGGTAGAGATGATCTACACTTTCTTATCCTCTCTAAGACGTTTTACTCTTATTCTAGGATAATTCATTGATTCTAGATGGTTGATTTGATCAGGACCACAATCTGTACCATATAATGAAAGAAAGGGACCGACCTTTCTCTGAGGGAGAAATAAGAAGTTTTCTGTCTCAGATGCTGCAAGGGCTTGCACACATGCATAAAAATGGTTACTTCCATCGAGACTTGAAACCAGGTATGTTTTTTTCTGCTTATACTGTCATTCTTATTTAGATGATTTTCATTCTTTGGATGTCTTAAAACACCAGTTTGATTTTGTTTCTGAAGAGAATTTGCTGGTGAGCGACAATATTCTGAAAATTGCTGACTTTGGGCTGGCAAGAGAAGTTGCATCTATGCCTCCGTATACTGAATATGTGTCCACACGTTGGTAATTGAAAATTTTGATATTTCCTTGCATTCATACTAGAATATATGTGGGAAGGTGATACAGAGCTTATATTTGGCTCAAATTCCATCAGGTATCGAGCTCCAGAAGTTTTGCTACAGTCTTCATCATACACTCCTGCAGTTGGTATGTTTGCGTAATCGTTTTGTGCTTCATCATATTAATTTGATATCATGCTAAAACTTCAAGCCAAAACCGCCAATATTTGGTGGAGTTGAAAAGTTCAAAACTTTCTCTCTTCTTTTTTTGTATGGTGGAGTTGAAAAGTTTGAAACTTTTCTCTCTTTTTTTCTTCTTCAATTGGACTGTTTTGCGAATGTTTATAGACTAACAATTAAAAAAAACTGCAGACATGTGGGCAGTGGGGGCGATATTAGCTGAGCTTTTCGCTTTATCTCCGTTATTTCCTGGTGAAAGGTGAACTGTGGTCTCTGCGTAATTGTTGCTTCCTATTTTTACCTCGGAGTGTCAAGAGTTTGTATCCATCAAAAATGACCATTCAGTGAATTCTTATATTATTTCCTTATAAGCAGTGAGATAGATCAGTTATACAAGATCTGCTGTGTTCTTGGCAAGCCGGACTGGACTACGTTCCCTGAAGCTAAAAGCATATCTCGAATTATGAGTATTAGTCATACAGAGGTGCCTATCAAAAGATGAGTTGCTTACTGAGAAAAAAAATGTACTTAACTATTAAATTTCTTGTGACAGTTTCCACAGACAAGAATTGCTGATCTACTTCCAAATGCTGCTCCTGAAGCCATTGATTTGGAATCACTGGTAATATTCTTGTATTTACTCTTCTTGTGGATGTTTTCCTTACCATTCTTACAAAAGTTATTATCCTTCAAAATTCTGATTTCCTATATCTATGTATCACTTTTGACTCAACAGCGTCTTTGCTCATGGGATCCACTGAAACGGCCAACTGCTGATCAAGCACTAAATCATCCGTTTTTCTCTGTAATTTGAACTTTCCCTTGCTTCTCTTGAGTCTCTATTATACACTATCTTCTCTGTACAATTGAAAATTCATTGATATATTCTTAACAGATAGCTACGCAGGCTTCATATCCTCTCCATGACCTTGAGCTGAGGCTTAACAACATGGGTGAGGCTACCTTCTTTGTTTCTGCTTCTCAAGTTTTGCTTTCATAATAGTAAGATTAATCTCAATTGAATTTGTGGTATTCTACAGCGACGATGCCTAATCTTGAACTAAATCTCTGGGACTTTAAGACAGAACCTGATGAATGTTTTCTTGGCTTGACACTAGCTGTGAAACCTAGTGCTCCTAAACTAGGTAAGTATCATTGCCTTGTGTAGAGTAGGTCACAATATTTGGCACAAATCGACATTGCAAGTATTCACATCTCCATTTTGCAGAAATGGTTCACAATGTATCTCAGGACATGAGCGAGGTAATAAGTTCAGACACAGAACAGGAGTTATATAGAAAAACAAACATATCTCTATTTGTTGTACAATTGAATTTGGGATTAATCAAATGCAGAACTTTCTCTTTTGCCCCGGGGTTCATAATGATCGGGAACCATCAGGTAATGAAACATGACAAATGATATATAACTGCAGATATGGGGAAAGTTGTTAAATCTGTCTTTTGGACACTTACAGTTTTCTGGTCTCTGCTTTCTCCTGATGAAAACGGCCTCCACACACCGGTTGAATCATCATCTCCTTTATCTCTGTCATTCAGGTGAGGGTACTTGAGTTTGCTCTCTATGGATCCGCTAAGTTCCTTTTGCAAAATACATTATCAGAAACTTTTGTTGTACAATCAGTCCAATGCAGCAACACACAACAGTTGGACCTTCACAGTCGACAGGGTTCACCATGACATCATCGATTCAACCAAGTATGTTGGACCGTCCGTGGTTGGCCGTGTCTGCACCGCCGTTTCAACAATCTCATTACCTCTGATCTAATCACATACCTTAAGTAGTAAAATAGTAAATAACACAGAGTTATGTCATCAATTTGTTCTTTAAATTTGTAAAAATTGGGTTTAGGTGATGCAGTTTTCCCCTACAGAGCTTTGAGATAAAATCATAAGGAACAGATAAAAAATCTACCAATTCTTGTCTCTGTACAATATATGACAAAGAGAGATTTGGTGTTGTGTTTTTGTCTATACTAAGTTGTTCACATTGTATTATCATTATTGTTGAGACTCATAGTAACAAAAAACTTTCATTTAGATCTTGATGTGGCCTTTACTTGTCCTAATGAATAATGTAATCTTTTAAGTTCTTTTCATCAATGTGATCTTGAAGTTTGCCTACCATTATATTCAATTTTTCGAAAATTCATTTAATTAAAGCTTTTTTTTGTCAACCAAAATTTCAGTAATTCAGTCGTTCCTTTTTCATAAATATTTATTTCATTGGTCAAGAATTAATTATTAATAAACCAATAATAAAATATATCAGATTAACACATAAACATATTTTAAATTCCCAAGCTTTCGTTAGTCTGATAGATAGATATCTCACCTAATGGTTTTGACATCTATAGTTCGCTCTGCCCACCATACTTGTTAAAATGCTTGTAATTCATTATGAAAAAACATTTAAAATTTGTAAATGTAAAACTTTTTGTTAAATGATTTTTGTATATTTAATAATTGAATATGTAATTTAGACATTTTCTGTTTCACTATATGGAAGGTTTAAGATATTCTTATAAATTGTTTTATTAATATTAATAATCAATGATTACTATTTTTTTAATTGCAAATTCAACTTAACCAACAAATTTTATATGTCAACTTGGGAAGACTATAGAAGTGAACGAGTTTTGAGTGAAAATGACAAGTATTCATATAGAAAATCACTTACAAATCCATGAAAAAGAAATCCACAAAAAAAAAAAAAATGTTAAATAAACGGCTTAGACAAGTTTTTACAAATGATATGAAACAATAATATATGATATAAACGAGGAGGAAAGATATAATTTTTCATTTATTTAATAAAAATAATTAGCTAGCAAAAAGTTAACACATAATTTGGATAATTTGGATGTGGATTTAAATTAGTGTTTACGTAAACCACAATTTAACCTAAAAATTAAATTTATAAAAATTTACTATCCGATAAATCTCAGTAATTATTAATAAATTATACGGTAATTTCAGAACATGCCTCTTCCAAGATATCTTTTTCAAAAATTTCATTTGATTTTGGTTTTAATTGGAAGTAAAGATGTATTTTTGAAAAAAAAATTGGCGAGGGACATTTTGAAATTCTAAATTACAATTAGGGAGACTTTTGACAAATAAATATTAGGGTTTTGACAAGTACTACTTTTCAAACTAGTTTCCGGTTTTTTATTTTAGAAAACTTACATTTTGACTAATAATAGTTTTGCAAAAACAGTTTTTCAAAATTTTAAAATAGTTTCTATCCACTTATGATTTCTCATTGAACTTCTGTTCTTATTTTCTGAAAATAAGAACAGTTTCTCAAAATACTAAATATCATAAACCAAATAATATCATATCAATTGTAGCCTATATAATTTCTCTAGCTATTGGTAAGACAATTTTTGGTTATTAGGTTTTAAATTTTGATTTTGGTTTTACTTTTTGTTTGTAAAAACCCAAAAATTGGTTTTTGGTTTTTGGAGAAATCAAAATTTATTTTAGTGAAACAAAAATCAAAAACTTGAATGATGAGATATAGAGTAAAACTATTTTAAGATTTAGAAAACTATTTTTTAAAATCATGATTGGCTAAAATATAGCTTTTTCAAAAATAAAAACCAGAAACTAGTCAAAAAATTAGTACGAGTCAAAGTCCTATATATTATTAAAAATTATTCTCATGACATTAAATATCATAAAACTAAAATTTTAAATTATAAAAGATAGTTTATAATTGTCAATGACAGATGGTCTATTGGTAGTGAATACATGCATTATGTTGTCGCCAAATACAATAAATGGCAGTTTGAAATGCTATCCGAGCAAGGACGAGATCCTGAAATCCAAGGTCTGAAGTGGTGAAACGAGAGATGATATCCTCCCCCCAATCAAGAGTAATTGTGCTACCAAGAATAACGAAACAGAGATCCATCCAAACTTAGGAATTTAAAGTTTGAATGTGTCCCAATAGCTCATTCTAGAACTAGTAGAGAGCATGTCTTTCATGGTCAATCAGATTATAAAAGAAAACCGTAGAACACCCTTAGGAAACTAGACGAGATTATGCCATGGAACTTTCGGATGAGGCTGTCTCAATTGCTCATAGGTACGAGAGGAAAAAAATGATTAAGAAATTGAGTGTTTCGAGAGATAAATATATGACATAGACAAAAAAATATTATAACAGTAAATCTTGTAAATTTGTGGAATGATTTTGGTCTAGTGGCAAGTGGTAAGTTTATAAAAGGTAAATATCATCTTATATTCAAATATCGGATACTATTTTTTATATTATGTAAGAATTTGGCTAATAGATCAGACATTTATGACTTAGTTT
>JAKUCM010003031.1:0-64827 GCA_023374145.1 Lepidium sativum
TTTAAAAATCTTCTACTGCATCAGCAGCATTAGCTCTATCATGTAATCTCTGAGTGGTTAAAGCTTGTCTCTGTAACTTGGGTACACTCGGTCTTGTCCTGCAGAATGATTTGTTTCCCTACCCAGTTGACTGTGCAGGTTTTAGTTACTGGATTCCTTCGATGCGTATGCATTTGTCTACCTTTTGTGGCATTTCAAGCATACGGATTCTACAACATATGTTATGGACATAAGCTAGATGAATTGCGGCCTTGGTGTAAAGGAAGGATACCTTTGCTGTACAACTTTATTCAAAGTCATTACTGGTAATTACTTTTTACAATATATTTGTCTTGTTCTTGCAATTTTTCTTTCTTCTCTTTGATATTGAGCCTCTATGTACTTGTGTTGGTTACAATTAATTGGCAGGGGAGTAGGCTTCCTAAGATACTTTCAGTTTAAGCAGCTCCCAAACTTTCTGCTTGCTTCCCCAATTCTTTCTTTAGCGGTGTGTTCCATATTGAGTTACATGAAGTCCCGGCCTGAGCTCTTCATTTCGCTGGGGTTTCAAGCTACTGCAAAAGAAAAGAGATCTGGTGCAAGGCTTTATTCTTTGAAGTATGCAGTTGAACCCGATGTTACATCTTCAAGAAGTGAAGGTATCATTTTCTTCGTTATGTTACATAATAATACTAAAAATAAAACGTTGATAGGTCCTCTCACTCTATCTTCCTAAGTAGGACACCGAGACATTAGGCAAAGAAAACCTAGCAAAAAAGAGGAGGTTACAATGACCACTGTAGCTGCAGAATCCAACTCGCCAGAAAATTCTGGATACTTTTCAGCTGATGCTTTCCCATTTGTCATACACTTGGGTTTAATGGCAGTAACAGCGTTCTTCATCATGCATGTTCAGGTTACAATCCTTAATAGCTTAAACAGAAACTCGTTGAGAATATGCAAATTCTTAATAAGAAATTAAGGTTTTAATGAGACCGTCGTCATGTAGCTGTTGTGTTAATTTCAGGTTGCAACACGTTTTTTGTCAGCAAGCCCTCCTCTTTACTGGTTTGCATCGTATTTGATTACATCTCCTAAACATAGTATATGGGGATATTTGATATGGTCATATTGTGCAGCCTATATACTTCTTGGCACTTTGCTCTTCTCAAACTTTTATCCCTTCACTTGATCAATGGTTGAGTTACTTGAGTATAACTTTTCAAAAGGCAAAATGTCTGGTTTCTTGTCGTGAATCATGTAAATGCAGAGAACCAACCGGTTTTGTTATTTTTTACACGATTGTAGCCACTTTTTCTTGCTCTGCGCAGTGCTCACTCTGCTCTCATTTGGATGTTCTTTTTGGCTGTTTTTGTAAAAGATTTGTTTGACATTGAGGCTACTGTTTATTATAAAAATTAATTTGATCGGTCAAGTGTGCGTTGCTATGCTGTGTGTTCTGATTGTTGTGACTCATATATCTGAACTGATTCTGGACATTTGAGGCCGAGTGTATAACACAAGTTGCAAAAACAAGAGGTAATACACGCAAAAACTCAGGTTGTTTGAAAGAGACCAGCACGTTGTTGGACATCAGGAGCTTCAAACGCCACGATGTGTGTAAGTAATAATAATCACACATCGTTCAAACAAGAAACAATAACCGGGGAAGCAGGAGTATAAAGAGAGAAGTGGATGAAACGAGCAAAACCTGGACAGGGTCAACTTGTGATCAAGAAGACCTACATTGCACATTACGGAAGAGTACTTCTATGAGGAAGAGCCTACGTCATTATTGGGGGCAGAGAGGGTTTGCATTTGCATAGCCCCTACCATTTATGTTTTCAAAAAATTTCAAAAATGTTTTCGGTAGTAAATTAATCTGTTCCTAGCATAATACAAGTTTCCAGAACTTACGCAACATGTTTTCAATTGTTTTTGTCAAGGGTCCCACGTCGGATATAGTCCTACATCTTCATGTTTTCAATTGCTTCTGTCTAAAGTCCCACATCGGATGTAGATATGGAGTTAATAGATCGTATTTTATCCTAAAGATATTGATGATCTTATAAAGTTTGATTTTTTATACAAAAAGAACAAAGAGAAACAAAATCTTCCGTCAAATCTAATTATCAGAATTTTTATAGTTTTTATGCATTTTTAAAAAGAGAAAATATATTTTAAAATAATAATAAATTATTAGTATTTATCTTTTTCCTAATTCTATTATTTTTTATTAGATATTGATAAGCGCGTATCTGCGGTTTCATTTCTTAGTAATTTATAAAAGATATAAACTATTTTTAAGAGTAATTTACTAATTTTAGAAAGGTTAAAACAAAAATAAGAGGGTACATGTTCACAAAGCAGAAAGTATGTCAAACAAAAAGAATTCAGGTGACAAGGAAGTTCATAAAGCAGCACTACTTGTTCCTCGGGAAGCGATTGATTCAGGCATTAAGAACTTTTGTGATTATATGGGGCAATTTACACACTGTGCTGACCCGACAGAAAGTAGTGCAAGGAAAGAAATAGCAAGACTGGCACAAGAAAATAGTCAATTTGAAAAAGCAGCAACTCAAATGGCAAGAGAAAATATGAGAGCCATTGATCATGATATCCAAATAGATGCAGTAGAATCGATACCTGAGAGAATCATGACAGTCTTACGGCTAGGTCCGGAGGCTGACTGTCCTCGAGACTCTTTTGTCTCAGCTTTGAACAAGACCCAGACTAAGACAATTCCTCCTAGAAGAAAACCAGGAAGACCCCCAACAAAAAAGAATGTTCAAATGAGTCCTAGCATACTCCCAGGGGACTCTTCAAAAAAAAGGAATGCTATTCTCTTACAAAGCTCACCAAGGAATACACCTACTGCTGCCAGAATTTTGAACTTGGTCCCACCATTGACTGCAATTCCAGAAGAAGTAGAGAGATACTCATCGCCAAACCCAGTCAGATCCCAACCTCGTGAAAGAACTCCAAAAACATCCAAGCGGGCAATGAATTTTCGAGACCAACAAGGTCCTCTTCCTTAGATGTAGCAAGCTGGAATTGTCAAGGGCTGAGGAATCCCGTGACAATTCCACGAATAAGAACATTCATAGAGAGTACTGTCATGATTTCTTATTCTTCATGGAGACAAGACAATTTGAAGAGTTCATAACCACATTATTATCCCCCCTTTGGTCACAGAAACATCAAAGAGAAGAGCCCTTTGGTCAAAGATTACAAACACTATAGATGAACGTGAGCAGCCATGGTTCCTAACTGGATATTTCAATGAAATTACATCAAATGCAGAGAAGGATGGAGGACCTACAAGATCAGAATCTTCACTTTCAAAACTTTTAGTGGAAAATGACCTATTTGACCTACAGTGCTCCGGAAATCCCCTATCTTGGAGAGGTACAAGATACAATCACCTAGTCTACTGTCGACTAGATAGTGTGTGGCTAGAAAAATTCCATAAAGCAAGGAGCGCTTACCTAGGATATGGAGGATCAGACCACGGCCCATAATATCCTTTTTCTTGGATGCTAGGAAAAAACAGGCTGGTTTATTTCGGTTCGATAAGCCTCCGCAATAACAAAGAGGTGATTATCAAAGAAACCTGGCAGGACAAAAGGAACAAGTTAGTGGTGAAGAAAATCTCATCAGTTCGACATGCCATTATTCAGTGGAAAAAAGAACAGAGATGGAAGTTTAAAATAGCTTGAGGAGAGGTAAGGCGGCGAGATACTGGTTCTGCGCTCCAAGCCTATGCGTTTGCTCATTGACGCCTTTAGTAACTGAGGCGTAACTACACTTACTTTATTTGTGATTCTATAACCACGTTAGAAGTTGGAACCAATAAAAAAAAAAGTCAAAGTTAGAACCAATAAAAACAGAAGAAGTGCAAATCCAATAAACGTTAAAACCATGTGTCTGAAACAGAGAAATGATAACAAAGAAAAAATCAATGTCTAAAACTTTAAATAAACATTTAATTGTCTAAAACTCTAAAAATCCCCTTCATAATCAGCTTCCAAATCCACAAACACGTCATTATTCCCATATCCTCCAAAATCTTCTTCAATTTCATCATCACCATCCTCATCAATCAACCTCATTGGAGTTGGAGTTGGCCTTTGAGATGCTCTTCGAATTGGAGTGGAGCTCGTGGCTGCATTCTTCCCTTTCTCAGCTGAACATGTTTTGTCCCCAAGTTCCTTATCACATACTCCAAAAATATCTTTTCTTTCTTTTCTTCCTTTCAAGACATCAGGAGGAGTTGGGGCAACAAACCTGTCCATTGGACCCTTACGCTTCTTCAAATTAGGCTGACTTTGAGGACCTCTGTAACTAGGCTGAGATTCAACTAGTTCTTAGTTGCTTTAGCTTCAGCCTTGTTCACCATGAAACGTTTGACTTCTTCCTTCACATGGTCTGGAACGTTAGGACAAAGAGTAACAGAGGTATAGCCTCCAACCAGATGCTGTTTTACACGTTGAACTCCACCATCTGTGATTTTATCACAAAAGTTACACGTCCAACAACCATATTTATTAGGATCAGAAGTTGCATATTTTCTTGCTGGATCAACTTGCCTAGTATAATCAGCATCAGACATGATGAAAAAAAGAGTAGGGAGAACAGGAACTAAAGAAACTAGAATTGAGAGATCAAACTCCTCGTGTAATAGAAAAAAGAAAAAAGTTTACGTGAGGAGGTAAAGAGGCAAAAATGCAAAATCAATATTAGGTTTTTAGGTATACCCACTATTAATTTCTGTGTAATTAAGTTTTGAAAACATAAAAAGGAACTAAATATTACTGTTCAAGCATAATTACCTAAAAATTCAAATAAAGATGATTTATGGAAAATTTACCTTTTTATTTTAAAGGTGTGAAGCGGTGTTAGGCGCACTTAATGGTGAGACGTGACGGAGCGAGCGCCTTTGTGAAATCGCCTAGCCTCATATATACTAGACGATGGCTATTAAGCCTTACATCGCCTTAGCCTAGGCGTTGCCTAGGCACGCTTTTTTAAACACAGGATGGAGCAATCAGAGAAAGCTGAAAGAAAACAAAGCAGCTCTAGATTCTGCAGTGAGTAACCCATTAAGTCCACAATTGCAAATCGAAAACCTACAAGCTGAGATAAAGAAGGCCCATTAGTTGGAAGAAGAATTTTGGCAACAAAGAAGCATAATACAATGGTTACAACTAGGGGAAAGAAACACAAGCTATTTACATGTCATAACAAGGGGAAGGGGAGCTATTAACAGATTTTCTGTCATAGAAAATGAAGATGGGAAAGAAATCTATGAAGAAGATGAGATTACAGAAGTAATTTCCAACTACTTTTCCAACCTCTTCCAGTCCCAACAAACAGAAAACAATGACATTGTAGACAGAGCTATTAGTAAACAGGTGATAGATTCTATGAATTAATCTCTACCTTACCAATAAAGAAGGAAATACGAGTTGCAGTCTTTGCAATCAATCCCAACAAAGCGCTTGAACCAGATGATTCTTCTGCTAGCTTCTTCCAAGAGAATTGGTGCAACATAGAGGAAGAAATAGAAGAAGAAGTTACATCTATAGTTATGTCCGGCTACTTGCCGAGGATTATGTCACACTCATGTACGACTGATTCCAAAGAAAGATATACCAAGAGTTGCTTCAGACTATAGACCTATTGCTCTATGCAATGTAAGGTACAAGTCCGAGTTTGGAATTTTGTGTCTCTGTCCTCACAGGTTCCTTGTCGTGGTGGGTCTTGCTCACCATCGCCAGAGCTTGGCTCACTCAGATCTGAGCCTTAGCCAGTCAGGACACCGTCGGAGAGGCTCGCAGAGTTTCTATCTGATCATCTCTCTTCCTTTGCTTTGTTCATCGTCTCTCTTCTTTTTGGTTAAGCTGATGGTGAATAATGGTTTAGTTGTTGGATTTCTCCTCGATTGGTTCTAGGTTAGGTCATTAGTTTAGGCTCTTTTAATTGCTTCCCTAGTTAGTTGATCGTGTATTTTTTTCTTCACTATCAATCGGTTCCTGGGCTCATTTTGTGGTTTGGTTTTTCCATGTAGAGGATAGTTGCGTTGCGTTTTTTGTCAATAATTTCTATTGTCAATACTTTCTAGAATTGTTCGAGGTTTGGTATTTTTTTGGGCTCTGTTGAGGCATCAATTAGTCGACTGTATTGTGACTTCGTCATCTGTGGAAGATGCGTCTTGTTCTCATGTCTAATTTTGCCATTTCTTTTGTCTTCGGTCTTGCCTTCAGATTGGCTTCTTTTCGTGGCTTCGTGCAGTTTTGGCTCTTAGACTCATTCTTGTCGATTTAGCAGGTCATTCTTCATTTGTAAGGTGCTCTTATTTGTCATAGGAAGTTTCCTGTTAGTTAGACTTTGCAAAGTTCTCTGGTAGTCCCAATCTTCGGGTACAAGATAGTGTTTTAGAGTTTAAAACTATAAGTTTCATAGTCTTGTTTTTAGAGTTTTCTATTTTAGTTTCTCAATTTCGGGTTTAGCTTTCAGAGAAATTTTTTCTTCTGCCGGCTAATGTATTTGAACAATGTATTCTACTATGGTTTTGATATAATTCAGATGAAAGAAAAAAAGTCATAGTCGAGTTTAATGTTTTTTAAAAGACCTAAAATCAATGAAGACATTGGCCTATTAGAATTTTAAATTGTCATTGATAAATTTTTCCAAGTTGTCTAGTTTGATCCAATATTTCTTACGCCAACTATTTTTATGTTTGACATATAGTTACAGTAAATTATAGTGGTCACTAAAAACTCCAAAAACTCCAAAAATTTGTTATTTTATTAATTAAGTGATATAATAATCTACGTCAAAATAAAGTTCTAACAAAATATTATGAGATTTTGAGTGTATGGACGTTATAAGCAAGTAAGAACATATATAGGTTAAAGCAAAAGTTGTGAATGAATGACTGAAAATATATATTTATTGGTTCTTGTTATGTCTAGTAGACTAGTAATGTGAAAAGGTGTAGAGAAAGGAAAAGTTATGGTTGTTGGAGATGGACCCAAGATCTGGCCCATTTCAGTTCATGAGCAACACGTACCACCGGTCTTAAATCATGAATTCGCCAAAAACAATAAAAGTTTTCATCTCGGTAATAATTAATGCAAGTCCCTTCCCGAAAAATCGTAATATATGAAGGAATAAAGAATTCAATAGTAAAACTGGACGAGGTTTATTCTCGATGAGACATCATACCTATAGAACGAAGGAATTTGGCGGACACGTTATCTAGAAAGAAATAAGAAATATTCCTAATCCGTTTTTGAAATATTTCTGAGAATCTCATAACAATAATTTCGTATCTCAACTGAAGCATAATATTTTTTATCTTAAATACCTTGTAACCGATCCTATAACCTATAAATAGGGGCAAAGGTCTCTACAAAAAGACCATGTTCTCATTATTCACACAAGCAAAAAAAATTCAACTTGGCATTCTTGCTCTCAATTTACTCTCTTTGTTGATAATTTAATCGGAGTCCTTGCCTATCTACTCTCTTGAAACAAAGAGATGGATTTAAGCCTAAGCACTATATCATACTCAAACAATTGGCGTCGTCTATGGAGAATCGAAAGATTTCTTAATACAGCAGGAAAAACAAAAATTTGCATGAGAAATGTCTAAAAGGAACTAGATTGAAAGGTTGGTCATCATTCTGTCTCGTGACCCGTTTAATCAGCTTAAGCACACATGTCCTCACCCAACGCAAGGAGAGCGGTAGAAGGAACGCACGAACCCAAAAATGCTACCAGGACCTCTAAGTGAGCCGAGATGTATGCATCAACACGTGCTTGCTAATACGAGTCGGGTGGACGTACCCTTCAGCGTGCAGAAAAAAAATTTCGGTGAAATGTCGAGTTTTTAAATAACAAACGCACAAGGATCAGGTCTAGCCCCAACACATCAGCCAATCCTGATAATGATAGACGCCGCAACCGTCTTAAGGATGATAAGTAACGTGCGCTTGGAGTTTTATTAAGCAACCAGTACATCACCATAAATCCGAAGAATCTTATCTTAAGCGCGAAGTTCTCCATTTTTGCAGCATTTGAGAAGTATCTCGGTAAACCACGGGCCGAGACTACGTTGCCTTTCGCATGTCATAAGGACCAACTTGTTGGAAATCATAAGCGCTTTCAATGCCATGATGGGAGGCATGAACTACAGCCCTAATCAAGAGGATGTTATGTATTGTCAACTCTTTGGAGAGAACCTAACTTGGGATGCACTCGTTTGGTTGACCAAGTTATTAGTCGAGTCTATCATAAATTTTAATTACCTAGTCGAGTTTTTTATAGAGCAATACGCCATATTTGTTAACGAGGATACTTCACCGGTGGAGTTACGCTCGTTGAGGCAAGGTAATGATGAAACCGGAAAATTATGACCAAGACTAAAGTCAATGACGACATCGCTATTGAAGCCTTGTGTATTGGGGAGGTATACGACGAAGCACTTCAAAGAGATCTATTTATCAACCAACCAATTACGGTATTAGATGCTTTGTGTTGAGCATCTCGGCATGCTATGTACAAGGAGTAGCAGAAAATACTATTATCAGGAATCCAGAAATCCTCGATGATTCATGAGCCTAAGGAATCAATGGAGAATACCAAGAACCAATGCAACATTACAACAAAAGAAAAGAATGAATAAATATAGCTTCCTAAGTAATTAATGCACCTAAACAGGACAAGAAACCATGAGAAGAAAACTAGAATAACACTTACAACATGGAATAGTTGTGTGCTTTCCACAATAGGACAAGACATCAACCTCCAAGTGTAAGCAGTTACAGGGGCTCTTAGCAAAGAATTAAAGTAAGGGAAAAGTTAGCGTTTCTGAAGAAGAATCATTCGGAACTCAAAAAATCAAAAAAGCCCCAAAAGACAAGTTCAAAGTTAGTGCGTAATGACATTCTCCTACAAAATATAGGAAAAGCCCGAACAAACGTCAATGTTATTATGGGAGGGTTACAAACGTTTGACGATACGATCCAATCAATCAAAAAGCATGAGCAAAAATGCATCGCTGTGGTTAGCAGCAAACTCTTGTTGTACCCCATAATGATCATGTGGTGGTCAGACTTCGAGTTGTTGATTGCAATGTGTCTCAGATTCTCATTGACATTGGAAATCTGGTCGATATAATCTTTAAAGAGAGGTCGAGCAAAATGGCACTTCCAGATGTCAGGTTGAAACCACTTAACAAAACCTTGACCGTTTTCGATGGAAGTTTGATATACAATATAGGGACAATCAAACTATTGATTTCGATCACGGGGATGACGAGCTGGATTAACATTTTTAGTGGTTGATAAGCCACCAATTTGTAATATTATTCTCGACACACCAATGATCCACTCGATGAAAGTCATTCCATCGAATTACCATATGTGTGTTAATGTTCCAACCGACAAGGGATCTTTACCTCCTCAGAGATCATTCCAGAACATGCATGATGACGATATTTGTTATTGAAAAAGCTATCTCAAGACCGGTCGAGGCCGAGAAGCATGATTCATCTACGATTGAGTTCATGAATATGAACATTATGGATATGACTAAATGTGTTAGCATTGGAGTGAAATTAGACAAGCGCCTTTGAGAACAGATGATCTGACTTCTTTAGCAAAATGAGGAGACTTTTGCTTGGAACATGAAAGGTATACCCAATATTGATCTAGGAGTGGCCAGTCATAAATTAAAAATCAATCTGGCATACAAGCCAATTATACAGAACCACAAAAAGTTAGGCCCATAACGAACTAAGCTTGTAAATGACGAGGTCAAGAATAGAAGCAAGATCAATTATCGAAGTGTAATACCTGTAATGCTTGGAAAACCCAGTTATGGTCCCTAAGAAGAATGGTAAATGGCGATTTTGCATTGATTTTACCGATTTGAACAAGGCTACCTCAAATGATAGTTTCCCTGATGAAAGAGAAAATACGTCGTTTGTCTCGGAGAAGGATATTTACTGCTACAAAGTAATGCCTTTCAGGCTGAAAATGCGGAAGCTATTTCCCAACGCCTATCATCAAAATACTTGTTGATCAACTCGGCCAAACAATGGAGGTTTATATTGATGATATGTTGGTTAAGTTGAGAAAAGTCAAGGACCATGTCAGTCCCTTAGCTCAATGCTTTAAGACTTTAAACGACTATGTGATGAAGCTAAACAAGGCAAAGTGAACTTTAGGATAATGTCACGAGATTATCTTCGCTACAATGACACGCAAAGAGGGATCAAGGCTAACCTGAAACAGATCACGTCAGTAAAGAATTTTCCAGCCCCTAAAATTAACGAGAAGTCCAGCGACTTATTGGCGAATTACGGCGTTGAATTGCTTCATCTTGCGGTCAACGGATAAGTGTCTTCCTTTGTATAAAATTCTACGTGGAACCATTATATCTATATGTAGCAGTCTTGGTCTCGGCCGTAAGCAGTATCTTAATAAGAGAAGACTGAGGCACTCAACATTCTTGGAGCCACCTTTGATTACACATTTTTAATATTCTAAACTTTGTAATCAGAACTTTGTTTTTTTTGTTTGATCCCTTCGGGTGCACGTATACTATAATAAAACCACTTTTCCGATTTAAAAATAAATAAAAGGAATATATACCATTTATATATTGGTCAAGACTCTATTCTCAAAAATTTGAGTCAAAAAGTTAGCTCGCAAAATTTATTTTCGAGTCTTCAAATCTCGATTTTCGAGCCAAGTCTTAATTCTTGCTCATTTTTGCGGAGTCAAAAATATTGCACGAATTAAGCTAAGTCTTAAAATAAGCAGAGTCTGAAATCACGCCGAGTCCTAATTCTCGCTCGTTTTACCGGTATCAAAAACCTCGTACAAATTAAGCTAAGTCTTAAGATAGGCCGAGTCTAAAATCTTATTGAATCCTAATTTTCGCTTCTTTTAGCTCATGCAAAAACCTCTCACGAATTAAGGTAAGTTTTAAGGTAAGCCGACACCAACTTTTCTCGTAAAAGTTTTAAAATTTCAAACTCAAATGCAAATGATAGGAAAATAGCTTAAATAGATTAAGATTCAGTAAAAAAAATTTACAAAAAGGTCCAAACCGGACCTAATCTGGTACAACAACTTCGTAAGTCTTTTTATTTTTATATTGAAAAAAAGTCCTTTCAAGTAATTTTACAATGGAAATTTTCTTAAAATTGTAAAACAATTAGATGATGATAAAATTAACAAAGATTGGGATTCCTTATTGAGGCGAATGGAATCCGATACATAAATCAGTTAATAAAAGAATCGAAAAACAACATAATTGTTCGTACTATATTGGTTGAAACCTCTAATTGGGTGTGTGACGAGTTCAAAGTCTAGTATACTAACATGAGGGCGATCTTGAAGTCCAACACCAGCAACTTCATTGTGATCAACTCGAGACAGCGCTTCCCTCAAGGCTAAGGCAGCCTCGCTCAGATATGAGCATTCACTGACTTCAAAGGTTGAAACAACCAAATCATTAGGAAGAAGTGTTGTGACCACATCATACACCATAACCTCCTTAGAATCGTAGAGTTCAATAGTAGCCAAGTTGACAAACACTTCACGCACATGAATCTTGCGCTGCTTAAGTAACCAAATGACGTTTCGGTACCAAGATATTGGGCATACATAAGGCAGGAAGAGAGTTTTGCCTCAAGGTCTCTAAATCGGGCGACAATTCTCCCGAAGTGCCCATTCTATCCAACCTTAAAATGCTTGGAAAGCTTCAAGCTTTTTCGAGACAATAGTGTTATGTAAACAAAAATCGAATTTACCCTTGATCTCGTCTAAGCCGGTCTAAAGTGATGAGATAGTAGTATTAGCCTTCTTGGCGCCCTCCAGATTGTCCTTCAAAGAGGCAATCTCTTCGGCCTGTTTGGCGGATTTTTTCTTTTGCACATCTAACTCGGCTTTCACCTTTGTAAGCTTCATCTCCACTTTCTTTACTGAAGCCTTAGCCTCTTCGGCCTTGATATGAGACTTGCGGCACGATCAACCAAATTGGCTTGCTCGAAAGAAGAAGCCAGAGACCACTCACGGCCCAAGAAAATGGAGTTCAAGTGGGCAAAAAACTAAAGACAAAAGGAAGAAGTTCAAAACAAAGAACTTGAAAGTTGGAAGGAGTAAAAATGAGAAATGAGTTAAAATCTTGAACATAAGTATAGTACTCTTCTGATATTATGCCTGGTTTGCCATCTTGGTAGGAGGAGGCAATTTCGAAAGAGACAATAGGAGATGCCGAGGTATATTCACATTAAAAACTGAAATCACCAACAATTTTCCCTTTTTTGACCACATGCATCTAGAAAGAAGGATCTTCGAGACCCTTGCGTTTCGCGGCTCCCTTCCCAGCATCATCAAGATCAGTGGAATGACGTGACAACATCGAGAAATAACCAATTACTTCATCACTCACACGCTTACCAAAAGGAGTCCTAATTTATTTCCCCGGTTGCGCGATATCAGATTGAGGTTTGACGACCTCAGACTTTTTCTCTTTCATTAGCACATCCTTGGTCGGAATATCTGCCTTTTTGACTGTTTTCTGTCCTTTTGAGGCCTTTTTCTTTGTAGAAGGAGAGGCTCCAAAACCTGTAATGGCTTCTACCGGTTCAAGATCAACAACGTTGACTGGAACAATAATAGAACTAGTATCAAGACCAAAAAGTCTCGAATTGTGAATGTTTTGGTAGTTGCGTCAGAATTGCGAATGTTTTGTTGTTGAGAAGAAGTCCCCTCGATATTGATTCCATATTCTATGCCGAGAATCAAGGCTCCGAGAATAGTCATAATGTTGGAAAGATCCGAGCTGAGACATTGCGATCTTCCTAGCAAATCAATACTGAGGAAGAAGATTAGAAATTGGAAGCCACATTCGAGCTTCTCTGAACAACCAATCGTAGATGGTCACAAAACCATTCGGAGGAGTTCACATTCTCTTATCTGGACTCGGAATACTCATATCGACGTTCCGTATAGTCGGACACGTCATGTAAACTTTTCCATTCTTGTTAATCTGATCACGGTGAGGCGGACTTCAAGAGAATTGTGTCATCTCACCAGCGCTTCAAGATCCTTTGTTGGGATCGGCTTAGTCACGTGGATGCAAGAAGAGGCCCCAAATTAATCGACTCTAGCGGAAGTTCCAGCTTCCTTGCTAACACACGTGTCAATTTTGGCATCAGAGCTCTTTTTCGAGATCCTATCGTCGATACTTTCTACGTGATCAGAGAAACCTGAAACCTCTGGCGTGGTGTTATTGGAACTAGAACTAGATTCAGATTCAATTTTGTTTCTCTTTATCTGGATGGAATATTCTAGGAAGTGATAAAAGAAGTGAAATAAGAGCGTCTCGGCACGAAAAGAAGAGACAAAGTAGAGAGAAAAGTTACATTCCCGGAAGATTGAAACGAGTGAAGTAAGTTATAACGAGAATCTTATGGTATTTATAGAGGATTTACTGGAAGCCGAATCGTCGCGACAAGTTTTTACCAGTTTACCACAAAAAGCACCAATAAGGCAATGACACGTAAAACGAAGGATCCAGAAGTATGTCATTTTCTTGAGTTGAAAATTTTGAAGTAATCTTCCAAGTCTGGGGGACAATTATTGGATGTGGATCTGAGATCCCACTTCGGTCCACGAGCAACAAGTACTACCGGTTTCAAGTCATGAACTCGACAAAGACAATAAGAGTTTTCAAATCGGTAATCAATCAGGCAAGTCCCTTCTCTGCAAATCGTAATATATAAAGGAAAAAAGACCTCAGTAGTGAAATTGAACAACTTTCTTTCTCGGCGAGTCATCGTATCTACAGAACGAAGAAACTCGGCGGACACGTTATCTATAAAAAAAATAGAAATATTCCTAATCTGATTTGAATATTTCCAAGAATTTTTTAAAGATTTTATAGATAATTTTGTATCTTAACTGGAATGTAATATTTCCTATTTCGAATATCTTGTAACCGACCCTATAACCTATACAAAGGTATAAAAGTCTCCACAAAAAGATCAAGTTATCATTATTCACACATAATCAATGAAATCAATTTGACATTCTTTCTCTCAATTTACTCTCTTTATTGCTAATTTAATGAGATTTCTTGCATATCTTCTCTCTTAAATCAAAGAGTTTGACCTAAACCTATGTGATAGATCCTACTCAAACAATTGGGTTTCACTTCGTTAAACTCGAATCTGTCACTCCATGTTAAAGAGTGATTTCTACTTGAAGTGGCAAAGAAATATGTGACGAAATGTGTTGGAAATGTATAATCACCAAGATTTGGCCAAACGCCAAATGTATCGAATTACAGTTTCGATAGTTTAGTATATTCCCACATTAAACTATTACTCTACTGATATGTTGCCTCTGTCTTTCCTTCTTCGGACTTGTATAGAATAAGAGTTGGAGATATTGTAGTTGTGATTGTCCCTCTGTCCCTCTGTTTTTATTTGATTTTGTAAGAAATGAAATCTCTCTTGAAGCATATATGACAATCTTGAATCACAAAAAATATCACGGTTAAATCTCCCAAGCTTAGCATATGATTTATTTTACAAAAAAAAAGAAAGTCAACTTAAATTATCCCAACTCCCGAATATGTTCAAAACTCACTTAAATATTACCGACCAAAAAAAACTCACTTTAATCTATTCAAATCAATTAAAATCTAATTTCGATCAAATCTTTAGAAAATCTAGTATCAATATACCTCTAAAAGAGTGTTGTGGGGATCACTAGTAGCATGAGTTGCTGTTAAACTACGTAAGGGCTAGAGCTAATTAAAAAATACATTAGAACCTCCATAAATTAATACTCGATAAATTAATAATCGCTATAAATTAATAAAATTATATGGTCTTAAGTCGGGCCATTTGATCAAATTTAATAAATTAATAAGATAATAATTATTTTGAAACTCCTATGTAAAAATATTGTCTCAATAATATCATAACTTAATAATTATAAATATTAGGCATACATAATTATTCATACATAATTATTCTTAAGATAATTTAGTAAAATATGATTCTAGTGTTGTTTATCATTTTTTTAAGTTGGAATCTCATTGGAGCTCATCTATAATTTTCCTTATTGCTTGTAAAACTTCTGATTTTATCTTTTCGATCTGTATCCAAAAAATTTGAAGAGTTCTAGACATGATGATTGCTTCATGACGTGTAACTGATTCCAAAACTTCATAATCATATTTGACTTCTTCATCATCATTAGTTACAGAAGCCAGAATTTCTTCTAAAGTCTGAATTTTTGAACATGTATCATTTTCACCTGGATAGTCAAGTAGACTATTGAGATCCATTTTATTTCGATAACAAATATTATAATCAAGTCTTCCAATTCATCAATAACATTATCACAAGCTGATCCATCTTCTATAATTCCTGATAAAACTTCTTTTGAACGAACTTTGCAATGTCGAAAACAATTTGCTACTATCTCTTGAGGAACATTAATTGTCCAAGCCGATACTGCAAAATTGATAGCATTTAAAACATTGTTCTTACTTGGATTCGGTTGTCCTATCTCGTTACCTTCTAAAATCTCAAGGTAAAATCTCCTTCGGCAGTGCATCTTAAAAGCTCTTATTATTCCAGCATCACAAAGTTGAATTTTTGATGTCATGTTGGGTGGTAAGAACAATAGCTCAACATTATGTGATCTTTCAATATTACGCGCATGTCCTGGACAATTATCTACCACTAACAAAACTCTTCTACCATGCATGATCTGATCAAACCAACGAACATATTCTTCAAAAATCATACCTGCCATCCAAGCTCTTTTGTTAGTATGATAATCACAATTCAAGGTATTCATCTTCACATTCTTGAAACAACGTGGCTTTGCAAATTTTTCAATGATGCATAAATGAATTTTTCAGACTCATCTTCATTGCAACAAATAACAATTGTAAGTCTTTCTTTGTCTTGCTTTTTTCCTTCAAGTTATTTTGTAGCAAGAGAATGATCAACTTGTAATCTGTAAAACAAACCAGTTTCATCCATATTAAAAATATCTTCATATAGAACTTATCTATTTTTTCTCTTATAGCTTCAAGTTTCTTCTCCATATCTTGCACATCGACTGAACTGCTTTCTCCAAAACGACGAAATGATTTGATATCATGTCGTAACTTGAATTTTTCAAGCCAACCTTGAGAAAATTGGTGTTCCACCTCATCTTGAGGGTAGATAAGTTTCATTGTCTCTTTTTCCTTCCTTAAAATTATTTCTCCCGTCATATTCACTCGGTCTTGGTATTGGAGAAACCACTCAAAAAGAACTTTTTACATTTTATGGATATTTTGCTGGTTTGTGCCGTTTGATATTATTTCTAGTTTCCAAATTTGTAGAAAGATATTCAGCTGATCATTTGAATATGTTTGAGATTGTACCTTGACTAACTTTTAAATGAAATTTTTCTTCAAGCCACAATTTCAGATATTTTTGAATGCTTGTGATATGGTCTAGTTTGTACTTAACTCTTTTCGTATTTTATATGTCATGGTTGATTTTGTAATACGTTTAAGATGGGAAGTAACTGCTAGGATGTGTGTTAAGAAAAGATGTAAGAATGAAAAATATACAACATTAATATATAGGGTAATTTGCTAGATTATAGCGAAATTAAGTGTTAATTATTAAAATATAGCAAATATTTATAAATTACTAGAATAGTTTTTTTAATTTAATATATACTATTTTGCCCTTTCCTAATGAGGAAAAAATGTAATTACAAAAATGTCATTAATGAAATATGCCACATAAACGATCAACTCTACCACACGAACAGAGTGCAGTATGGTAGAGTTAGATTTGCAGCGTAGTAGAGTTGAAGTGTGCTTGGTAGAGTTAGATTTCCAGCGTAATAGAGTTTTTGTTTGCGCTCTAATCAACTCTAATCAACTTAAATATGAACAGTACCTGATTCTTAGCGGGTACTAGTGCTCGAGTCTCTTTCGGTAACACGTCTTCCATAAACATTCACTCTTGTGTTTGTTTACCCTTTTCAGGAGTATCTACCATGTTTATGACGCCAAACTGTGACATTCCTGGCTTAATTTTTTCCACATCGTAAGGTAGTTTTTCTTTTGACGGTTCTTCTGGATTCCTAACAATTCTTGATAACGGGCTCAAAGGGTCGGATGTCTATTGAGTTTGGATAACCCATTTATTCCAATAAAAATATGAAAAATGTCAACTCTATTTAACAGAACTATCAACTCTACCGATAAGATTTATTTATAATGGGATTACCTGGTCCGGTGGGATGGTATGTTTAGTGCTGGCTGGGGACACTTGGGTGTCGTCGAGGTTAGCATCCACATTTGTTGGTTTAATTGTATTATGCACAATACCTAAACTTGCACTTGGTGTTTTCTCCGTATCCGAGTCCACCAGGGTAGGCCGTTCCCAAAGAGGTGTCTGCGAAGAGTAACTCAATATGTTAGCTTAACAGATGGTAGAGTTGCTAATAGTGGTAGAGTTCGTTTTAATGGTTTGGAATAGATGTTTTGAACACAATAATTGTTTGGTAGAGTTAAACATAACTCGACCAAACCATATAACAACCCACAACTTTATGTGTATGTTCGTACAAATATGTATGTAATGTTTGTTGTTTGTTGGTACATAAGATAAATCAATCAGAGTAAGTCTCATTCAAATAGAGCTTTACGTACCGATTTAAGTTCATTATTATTAGGGGAGTTGGGAGTACGGTTTGTATCGCCTTCTACGTCATCATCGCGATTCACATCTTCGAGAGTTCGATGTCGTGGACTTGTCTGACCTCCACCCTCATCCGCATTCTCAGCCAAGCTATAAACTTTTGGTTGCGCTCTGGTCTCCTCCAGCCTAAGAATCCTCTCAATCATGGATGTATTGTCTGAGATGTTACGCTCCAGCCTATTCACACGCTCAGTAAGCATTGTGGTCTCTACCATGGTATCCAGCCTACTCTCCTCAAGACGATATATACGTTCAGCAAACATATTCTGATAGTGTCTCATCCCTTCGAAGGCTCTTGTCAGACCTCTATGAGTGTCAAGCAACGCACTCGACTCCACTGCCTTCCGATTTTTCTTTTTAATGACTCTCACCACATCCTGCATGGTGGTGGAGTCATCCATCCTAATCTGAATTCTCTTCTTCTCTTCTTTCTTGTGTTTTTTCTCTTCTTTATTGTGTTTTTTTTCTCTTCTTTCTTGTGTTTTTTCTCTTTCCCTTGCTCCACCTACTCTTTTCAACTAGCACTACGATTGCTCATCCTCTCCTCGACATAAGCATCCGCCTTCCTCTTATTACTTATGTCCCAAGCGGACTCATCTAGCCTGGAGGCAAGTATGTCTCCAATCATGGTGTCCACTTTGGGATATACACTATCGTTTGGCCATAGAGGCATTATCTCCAGAGGCTGTGTAGTCAGCTGCTTAAGACGTACCTGCTAGACGAGAAGATGCAATTTGTTATTAAACATGAATGAACTCTACCACACATAGATAACTCTACTAAACGTAAATGAACTCTACTACACATAGGATGAACTCTTCTACACGTAAATGAACTCTAATATACTTGAAATCAACTCGACTATACTTGAAAAAATTGAACTCTACTATACTTGAAACCAACTCCATTATACTTAAAAAATTGAACTCTACTATACTTAAAATCAACTCCAATGTACTTGAAATTGAACTCTATTATACGTAAATGAACTCTACTATACATATATGAACTTTATCAATCACCTTAACCAGCTCTACTACAAAAGCAATTTACCTTTCCATTCTTTGCTAGCTCCAACTTCACAATGTTTTCGGGTTCAATGGTTTGTTTTTTGATGGGTCTACATCGTAGAATGGGGACGTCACCTTCTCTTTGCTCCCCAAATATTTCAGCGAACATGGGGATGGACTCAAATGACCATATCAGAAGTGCGTGCACAAACCCGTGTACAGTGTAATTACTGGCCTTTTTGCATCCTACCATTTTGATCGATTTGATCAGTTTAAGAAACACCACTCTTCCCCATGGATGCCTCTCGAACATCTCAAAATCTGCAACCAACTTCGCAGCACTAAAAAGGAGCCTACTATTTGTGTGGCAACCAAAAACTTCTACATTCAAAACCACTAGCAAGCCCACCATCTTCCTCTTCTCGAAAGACCATCCTCTACATCTCCCCAAGAGGGCATTCAACTCTATCCATTTAGGGTCTTCACCAACCCCTAAACCAATATCTTACCAAAGTTCTCTGTGGGTTTCATCTGCCATATTAGAAGCCTTCTAGAAGTTACCACAATTAAGCTGCGTTATTTCCGCAAACTCGTGCAGAGAAACCTCGTAGGTCGAGACCCAAACAGCATCAAAATCTCATACATCTTCTTAGTCACTAGTTGATTCATCAACAGGTATTGTATATGCCTCCTTGTAAAGTTGTAGTCTGCTAGCTTCAAAAAAACGCTTACACAAGTGTTCTCCTTTATGTCTACGTATGCATCCTCACAAATACCCTTGATCATATTACTGATGTTTTTTAGATTGTAGAAATGGTTGATGCTTGGATTCTTCATCACCTGTACACCGTGTGTGAGAAACTTTTTCAGGTACTTCTTGTCTGCCATATCTAAAGATGAAAGAAAACAAACGATAAACATTATAAAACCCAACTCCATTACAGGTAAATAAACTATACCAAACAAGCAAGTCAACTCTACCACACTACAAGCCAACTCTACATTCTTATAATCTAACTCTACAAACGTCAGACTAATTCTACCACACTACAACCTAACTCTACCACACAACAAGTCAATTCTACTATACTACAATCTAACTCTACCATACTATATGACTAACTCTACTACACGGAATCCAGCTCATCCACACCACAACCTAACTCTACCACACTACAAGCCAACTCTACCACACTACGATCTAACTCTCCCACATGTCAGACTAACTCTACTACACGAAATCCAACTATACCACACACTACAACCTAAGTCTACCACACTACAAACCAAATATACCACACTATAATCTAACTCTACCACACGTCAGACTAACTCTACCACACGTCAGACTAACTCTACTACACTATAAGCTAACTCTACCACACGATTATCTAACTCTACTAAACGACAGACTAACTCTACTACACGGAATCTAACTATACCCCCCCCTACGACCTAACTCTACCAAACGTCATACTAACTGTACTACACTAATCATATCACTTATTCACCCTTACCCTCATAACTAATTACGAACTATATCACATTGGCTCAGACCGGGGAAGAAATCTACTTGACACAGAATAATAAGATGAAGAACAAAAACCCAAATGTCACAAAATTGAGAAAACCAAATCTCGCAAAATCGAGAAATCCAATGTCTACGTCAACCCTAAACCCAAATGCCCTCACGAAAAAGAAGAAAAATCAGAAGAGGAGAAGAGGACAAAGAATAGAAGAAACTTACCTTGATAAATAAACAACACGATAATGAAGACGACGAGTACGAAGAACAAGATGAAGAAGAAGACAACGAGTATGAAAAACATCGAAGAACACATTGAGTAAGATGAGGAAGAAAAGAAAGAGAAGTTAACGACGACGGTTTACAGTATATGTTTCTTTCTTTTTCTTTTGTGAAATCAACCATAGAAGAAGAAGAAAATAGAAGAAGAAGAAATAACAATTTTTAGTTTCAAGGGTGTAATCGTAATTACACCATTGACGCTTTCTTTTTTTTTGGACAAAAACTATTCTAGTAATTACACTAAACTTTTGCTCTATTTGAGCAATTCTTTCTAATATATATAAGGAAAATTTAGATTAAAAAATGGAAGTCAAAAGAAAAATTGAATATCAATGTATACGTATAAATTATAAGATATATGTTGATATTCTATTTTTCTGTTTAACATATATGAAAAAATAAATGGAATATAAACATATTTTGTATAAAATATGTAAACAAAATGGAAGTTTAAACAAATAAATTTAATAATATGTGCCATAAATAAACTTTCGTATTTTACATTTCTGAATATTTGTATTTTTTACAGGTTTTTCTCTAAATTAATAATATTAATTTATAGATAAATTAATACCTATCTAAATTAATAATTTTTCAAAGTCCCAATATTATTAATATATAGAGGTTTAACTGTAATCTTTAAAATTTTCTTTAAGTACATATAATTTATAATTTAATAAGAACATTTTTGTAAAATTTTTAAGTTACATACTATATTCTTACCTCAAATGTCACATCCATTATGTTCAAATCAAAGTTTTGACCACATACATTAGACTAAATTTTATGAAAAGAAAATCCTAACTACACATAAAAGAAAAAAAAAATCCAGAGAATGTAGCCTTAAAATTCTTATATTTTCTTGTGGCCTAGGGAAAATGCTCAATTTCTTTGTTCATAGGCACGATATTGGTTGGTTAGTAAACCAAACTCCAAAGAAAACATTTTCACTTCTCATCTGTATAACTTTCTGCTGAGATTGAGAAAGAGATCCAACTTATATAAACTTGCTTTAGAAAGCAACAGCTGCAACTCTGTCGATTGCTGAAATGGCTGGAAGCACATTCACTGTCTCCAATTGCAGGATAAGATCAAAGCACGTTGTTGGACATCAGGAGCTTCAAACGGCATGATTTGTGTAAGTAAAAATAATCCCACATCGTTCAAACAATAAACATAACTTGGGAAGCACGAGTATAAAGAGAGAAGTAGATGGAACGAGCAAATTACTTACCTGGACGGGGTCAACTTGTGATCAAGAAGACTAGTGGTCTAGGCTAGTGTCCTCCATTGCACATACGGAGGGGTACTTAACTAAAAGTCTTCATACGAGGAAGAACCTACGTCATTATTTATGGCAAGAGGGGGTTTGCTTGTCATTGTAGGTTAAATTTTTTGTTTTATTTTAGTTGTTATTTTTATTTTCCAATGCATTTTTTAATATAAAATGATCTCATTTGCCCCTAATTAAATAAATAAAGTATAAAATTGTTTGGAATTATAATAGTCAATAAATGACATAATAGAATATTTAACTCTTTTTTAAATATGTGTGAAAAATTGGAAAATGACAAGTAATATGAAACGGAGGGAATATTGTTTTTGTAAAGAGTCCCACATCGGATATAGTCCCCCACATCAGGTATAGGTATGGAGTTAACAGTTTATGTTTGAGTATAAAGGAAGGAGACTTGCGATGAGTAAAAGGCATCTTTGCGCTTGGGGCAATGATGCAGCTAATGTGGTCTTAATGAGGCGCGTCTATTGCTGTTGAAAACTATTTCCAAACCCCCTCCTAGATCTTAGCTTGTCTTTTGTCTTCGAGAATTTCTGGAAGGACTCCCCTTAAGGTAAAGCCTTACAATTTCTAGTTCAATATTCGTTTCAAAACCGATTAATACAGATATTAATCTCAAATCCTTCAGGAATTAATATTTTCATTTTTCTTCATTATCGACCAGCCGAAAAAGGAATTCGCATCTAACAAAAGAAACTGTATGTGTATTTCCACTTCACTTTTATTGAATCGAAGAACATCGATCGTTATTATGATATAAGTGGTAATGTTTTGTGTTAAGATACAAAGAAAAGGAACATAGACAAAACTCAGCGCCCGTGAACTGTATAATGAACAAACCTCAATTACAAGATGAATAACAGCAAGAATTTGCAAAGAGCTAACCATAAAAACTACTTGAGCTTGGGTTTGATGATTTCAATGCCTCCCATGAAAGGCCTAAGAGGCTCAGGGATCACCACAGATCCATCTTCTTGCTGGTAATTCTCCAACAAACATATCATCATCCTCGGCACGGCACACGCTGTTGCGTTTAGAGTGTGCACAAACTTAGTAGCTGGAAGATTCGCTTTACCTTTCTTATGACCCGTTTGAAGTGGTTCAGATGGGCGGTAACGGACTCCCAGTCTCCGACTTTGGTAATCTGTGCAGTTTGATGCGCTTGATATCTAGTTCAGAAGTTAAGTCAGCATTCTCAATGAAGAAACTAAGATTCCGTTCTAGTGGTCCGACTCAAATGAATAAGAATATAATTTTTTTACCTCGCCAAATCGTCCAAAACTGGGCATCCATGCTTCAATGTCAAACTTCCGGTAAGCTGGAGCGCCTAAATCCGCAGTGGCCATATCCAATGTTCTGCAAATATATAGTTAGGTCTTGAAAATCAATCTGTGTTGTGAAGAAATTGGGTTTAATATTTAGTTACTTACTTGAAGTGTAATCCTAGAGAAGTAAACAAATCTTCTTCGATCTGAATAAGTTCTTGGTGGAAAGATTCACTATCTTCAGGTCGACATATGACGAACATTTCTGCTTTGCTGAACTGATGAACCCGGTAAAGACCTCTGCTCAAAATCGAGAAAGTAGATTTTTAGTAAAACCTTATGTATATATTGGAGAAGCCAACATCACGCAGATGCTAAATAGATTAAACCCTTTTGTCTAGCTTACTTTGTAGCAGCGCCAGCTGCACCTGCTTCAGTACGGAAGCAATGAGAGAACGCTATGTATTTCAAAGGTAAGACTGATTCAAGAAGAATAGAATCCATGTGAATTCCTCCTAAGGGAATTTCAGCAGTACCAATGAGACATTGGTCAGTTCCATCAATAGAATAAACCTATCCAAAAGAATGGAGTGATTGGAAACAAACAAAAATGGTGACTTAACAAACAGAGCAAGTACATAAATATTGCAAAAACCTGAGTATTGTCTCCACGAGGTTGGAAACCGCATTTCTCAACAATAGAAGATCTCACGATTTCAGGGGTCGTTAGGGGCGTAAATCCCTTCTTCATGACTTGGGATAATGTCCAATTAAGGAGGGCCATCTCCAATAAAACTGCCTCATTCTTCAAATAGAAAAATTTTGAACCACTTACCTGCATCAGTGTTGAAAAGAAGGAGGAAGTTACTTCACCTAATCTCCTTGATTATATATACCCAAAAACTGGAAATTTTGATCATCACTCTAATGCTTTATAGAAGGAAGTGACCATTCAACCATTCACGTGAACTCCTCTAATTTGAACTAAAAAATATTTAGTGTAGTTACAACCGCACATATGGGGGGAAATAGATTGAGTAAAAATGTTGCAATGAAGGATATATGGACATTGATGACACCTTAGCCTAGCATCTAAGCAGTTGCCAACGCTGATCCAACAACTTATAAGATGTGCTGCGGTACCTATGAGTTAGAGAAAATGCATACCTCTGAAGCAGAGTCAAAATCAATGAGATCAAGATCCTTCCCAAGCTGAAGGTGATCCTTGATTGGAAAACCAAACTCACGTGGACTACCAACCTACAAAGAAAATTATAAATTTATTTCAAAAGGCCTTGAACAACAAAACGCCATAACTAATGGAACAGTTCAGGGAGTTATGACCAAACTAACTAGTACCTCCTTTCTAATTGCCGATGATTCCTCACCTCCAACAGGAACATCAGGGTGTGTCATATTTGGTATAGACTGTGCTACATGTTGTAGCTCATCTTTAAGCTTCACAAGGTCTTCTTCCAAACTTACAAGGCTTTCCTTAAGATTTTTACCTAACGGCAAGACACTCTATTATACTTAAGTACGATACAAAAACTGACAAACAAAATGGTTTCCTCGTTTACCTTCTTCTACGAGTCTCTCACGGTCTGATGGTTCCAGCTTCCCTTTCATCTTCTTCGCTACGTTGTTTCTTTCCTCACGCAGCCGCTCAACTTCCTGTTATCTGCAATCATTCATTAACTGAACCGGGAGAAGAAAAAGAAAATGATTCAATTCTACTCAACCACCCTCAAATTCTACCCCAGAGACTAGAAACTACTATTAGATAAGGCTGAATTATATTTAGATATCAATGTCACCAACACTCGATGAGTAAGTATATGTCCAGAAACTAACAAACAACAAGTTTTGCAACTTTAACATGTTTCTTTCGAGTCTGGTCAATAGAACAGGCAAAATTCTTATAACAATGAGTTGTTCCTCAAAGTAGCTGACTTTAAATGATTCCAGTACTAAGAATCCAGTTTATTTGATAACACGTATAAAGAACTCCCATAAGTAGAGAAGACTATAAGATTAGATAACCTTCTGGAGATTGACCATATTCTCGTAAAGCTCAAGTACAACTTCCAAATTAGCACTGGAATTTCTATTCTTGATATTGAGTTTGACTGCTTCCTTATTATCCCTAATCCATTTGAAATCAATCGACGCCTTCCATTGAGGCCTCGCAACTAAAAAAACAACTCGCAAACCGAAACGAATCAGAGACATTCTTCGAAAACAGTGACAGATTTTTGACGGGGTAAACAGGAATCACCAGATGAATCAGTGGCCGGATTATTTTGTACGGCGGCGGAAGCGGAGAAAGCTCTGACAAGAAGAGGCTTACGCGATTGGAAGTGGCGGGAAAACAAACCCAAACTTAGAGAATTGGGAAAGGGCTTGAGGAAGAGGCGAGAAGAAAATGTAGACAAGGTTACAGGCACTGCCGCGACGAATCTCAATTTGTGTACAGCCATCGCCGGAGGTTCTCTCTCTGCTGACAAAAGAAGAAACGACGACGACTAGATTAATATAAGCAGTTCAAAAGTTTGATCGGATTACTATCGAAACGTCGTCGTCTTCTAATCTCTGAGAGGAACAAGTTCGACGGCGGCGAGAAATGATGTGGCGGCTGTTCTATAGTTGTCATCAGCGAAAGGTTTTACTTGTTATCCTGTTTGATTTGCCACGTGTTCTATTTTGATTCGTTTTGATATTTACTGTTTCAATCAATAATATAACAGTTCTAATGAATCTATTAGATTATCGATTTGATTTACAATGGTGATGTAGAGATATACCAATGGAAGTTGGTTTCTCACCTTCTTTTAACTGAATCACAGTATGTATTAGTAAGAAGTTCATTTCCTGCTATTTGTATTTTTCTTATTCTTCCTCTCTTACGGTTCCGAGTTATTTTCTGAGAACACCCTTTTCTTCACAAACAAATCTCAAAACCCAGCTAAAAAATAGACTGGATTTAAAAAAAAAAAAAATTGAAAAAATTGTAAATTGACCAATTTATCCCTGCGAAAATCGCGCAAACCAGAGCAAAATCAATTAAACCGGGTTCAAATCAATTAAACCGGACCGATCAATTTAACCCGACCCAATCGCCCAAACCCGACCCAAACCCTAAAACCCTACCCAAACCCTAAAACCCGACTCAAACCCGACCCAAACCCGACCCAACCTATCGACCCGCCCCAAATCAACTCCCCCACTAAACTCTAAATTCCCGATTCAACTCCCCTCTCACTCTCCCTCTAATTTTCGCGAAACTCCTCATTTTATATCTTCTCTCAGAATTTCGAAATCCAATTTGATCTTCGGCGAACTTCGTACAACTTCGTACAACTTCGAAAATTATCTCAACCCAACTTCGCGATTTGATCTCCTCGGAATCTCCCTTTGATTTCACTGAAACTCAACGACTTTTCTCAACCAAATTTCGCGATTTCACTAAGGTAAACCATTTCATTGTTGCTTAAAACGATTATCCACTATGCTGAATTTGTTCTTGTTGATTAATCAACAACATCGATCCTTTAAGTAGAGATAGGAAGTCACATATGTCGGCTACTCTATCACAAGTCTCAGATTAGATAAGCTACATATGTCGGCTACTTAAGAAACAGAATCTATCTAGAATTCAAAATACACATAAGCTAAGATATACATGATTGTGTTTTTTTGTATATGAGTGTCATAAGGAAAACTATATATCATCAATCATTTGCTCAAATAAATACACATAAATTGATTAAGTTTTGTATAATGCCTTGCAGTGATGGCTAGAACAAGAGGAGGTTCGAACACAGGAGACAGTGGGAGAGGACACAATGAAGACGAACCGATGGATGACATATTCATCGAAGGTAGAACGGTAAGTATAACTAGTATAACTTGCTAGTTATACTGTATTTTCGTAAAACTAGTAGAACTAGCAAGTTATACTGTATCGTATAACTAGTATAACTTGCTAGTAATACTGTATTTTTCGTAAAACTAGTAGAACTAGCAAGTTATATTGTGTCGTAATACTAGTAATAACAGGGTGCTGGTGATGATAATGAACCCCATGATGTACGTGATCAATCATAATGTACAACTCATTTAAATTAGAAACTCATTTTGCATTTTCAGTTTAATTTATTTAGTGTTATGTTTATATTTTCAAACATCATTAAGTGTTAAATTTTATATTTTCAAACATCATTAAGTCTACAACATCATTAAGTCTAACATCACGCTAAATATTATTATGCTTAAAACAACATCAGTTCTACTAGTTATACAAGTTATACTAAAATAACTTGAATTTTGACAATCTTACAAAGGACCGAAATATTTTTCGACCCTCTCCACAAGCTTAACAACAACTGCATTTTGCTCTCACATCTCCTTCTTCAGCATCGCCACCTCCGCCTTGTACAACTCTATCTTTTTCTCCATCTCCTGGATATCATATTTCAGATTCTCACACTCTCCTTGTATAGCTTGATCCCAACTTATTTTCCTGTGGAGACCATCGTTCTGTCGGTGGAAACAACATCAGTTCTACTAGTTATACTAGTTATACTAAACTAAACAACTTCAGTAGTCATAGTATAGAAGTAATACTAGTTATACTAGTTATACTAAACAGCATCGTTGTACCTTATACACCCGACATTTGAAATATATCTTGTTCCGGGCATGTTCATTTGTTCTTTCCACGGTGATAGCTTCACCACAGGGACATTCATGAGGAATTCCCCCTTCACTATCCATGACGTATTCAATTCTCCTAAACATCTCACGGGTTTCTTCCTCGGAGTAGTCGGTGTCGTCCTCTTCAGTCCAAGATACCATGTAAGACCTAAAAGAAAAGAAAAACATAATCATAATAAACGAATCTAAAATCTAATCCCAAATTTTTTTTCTACAAACCCTAACAATAGAGGATAACTTACTATGGGACAAGAAGTAGAGAGATGATAGAAGATTTGGAGAAGGGAGAGGATAGATAATCTAGTAGACAAGAAATGAGATAAGATTTCAAGAGATGAGAGGAGAAATGGTTGAGAGAGGAGAGAAAACGAGAGAGATGAGATGAGGGGCGGCCGCGAGAGAGGAGAGGAAAAAGTGAGGAGGAGAGAGAAATTTTTTTTTTTTTGTTTATATACCCACAAAATTAGGTCTGCACGTGTCCCCACAAAATTTTCAGACCTGGGCGCCAAACGAAAAAGTATCAATTTTTGACCTAGTTATACTACTAGTTGGCAGTTATGCTAAATTACTACTAGTTATACTTTCGATGATTTTGCATAACATTTAGTTATACATAACCTTATAAATTTATTTTTTAGTTGTACAGTGAATAATAATCAATTAACTAATGACTCTAAGTGTTTTGTGTATTTAAATTCTAGAATAAATATATATTCGTAGAACTTAGATAGTCACACCAATGTTAACTTAGAAAGTCATACTAAAACTATAAGGAATAAGGTGGACGAATGTAATTATGTCTAAAAAAACTTATTTTAATTTTATTTTTAAGTTATATATAGAGTCATTCATCACTATATAAACAAAATATAATCATCTTAACATCATTATACATTATCTTACTTATAAGAATATCTTACTTATAAGAATATTTTACTTATAAGAATCAAGTTTCATTATAAATTATCTTACTTATAAGAATTAAGTTTCACAAGAATATGTTATGTCTTCTTTGTGGCCGCTTTAGAAAGATATAACATATACGTTAAAACTTGGTAAATTATGAGATCGTTTTTTTTTGGCAAATTATGAGAATGTTTTTTTTTTCTTTTTTTTTTCTTCATTTTGAGAAAGAACAAAATATAAGCATGGGCATGTTTAAAAGATGAGATTATGAATATATATACTTTGTAGAAAAATTGACAACTATAAAAATAAAAAGAGAGAGCCATAAAGCTATTCGGAAATAAACTAGTTTTGCTAGTTTCACGAGTTTTACACATACACATACATTTTCCAGAGAGAGCCATAAAGCTATTAGGAAATACAGTAGTTTGTGCCACTACTCTCGCTCTGACTAGCCCGAGAGCATGTATGCATCTTTGTGTACTTTATAATCCTAAAAATATCCATATTTTTAATCTTTGATGCTCGTACACCCCATTTGCAGCCTTCTTTATTACATACAATCCACAACCGACTTGGTTCAGATCTTTTAATGGCAAAACAAAAGTTGTTGGCAAATGATCCTCTATCCACAACTTCTTGCAATGTCTTCTTATCTTTAAATTCTTGATGCAAACTCAAACCTAAGTCGTCTTCCCATTCCTCTGCAAACTGACTACTCTCTACAGCGGGTGGACGTTCTACATAGACATCACCAATATCCGATCTCTCAACACTAATATCCAGACTTCCATCGACTGGCTCAATTTCATTTTCTCTAACTGGTGGAGAATATACTGTAATAGCAATTGCTCCTCCCTCACCATCATTACAACCAACAGAGCTTTGAACTGCTATCGACACTTGTCTCGAAATTCTTTCCTCTGGTTCTTCCGATCTAGTTATGACATCCACGAACAATGTTGCGGTACTACGATTATATTCATCAATGTAGGCTAGATAACCACACACATCCACATCATCACAGATACTCACTTCAACCTCATCTCTGACCGTAGGTCGGTAGAACCTCAACTGTAATCTAACCTTACTTTCATCTAAACCAAGCCTCTGATATAGACATTATTCAATCATCGACAAAGTGATATCCTCTACCGCGTGCTTCATCAATATACAACTATTACGGTCGTTGCATTTAAACCATATCACGACTTTGTTGTTCATAATGCCCTGCTAAAACAAACAAAAAAAAGGATTAACTTCTGTAGTTCTACCAGTTTTACTTGTATAACTAGTGTAGTTCTACCAGTTTTCCTTGTACAACTAGTGTAGTTCTACAAGTTTTACTTGTATAACTAATATAGTTCTACCAGTTTTACGCCACGTTTCACCCAATTGTTACCATATTCAATTTCAATCAAGTCTTATACAAGCAAAATTCTACCAACTAACCAAAAAAATATTATAATTTATGAAATTAAGATTCTTCACCAACCCAATGCAAAAATGCAACTAAAGAATGTACAGCTGATTCAGTTACGTATAACTGGTCATAACCGTATAATTGATTCTAGTTATACTAGTTTAACTATCGCAGAAACCAACTTTTATCAACTCAGATTCCATCGATCATTTAGGCAGTTCTAAATCTATAGTGCGCTATGTTTCAGCCTATACATTACAATTGTTACCAATGCCAAGTCTTATTAGAACTAGATTATACCAAATAATCAACTAATTAAGCTGAAACATCAGCGCAATGCAGAAATGCAACTAAAGAATGTACAACTCATTCAGTTCTGTATAACTGATTCTAGTTATACTAGTTGTACTATCGCGGAAACTGTTATCAACTCAAATTCGTTCGCTTGATTCTAGTTCTAAATCTATAATTGCTCTATGTTTCAGTCTAGCCCCAGTCTATCTTACCAATCTTAAGTCTTATTCGACCAAGAATGTACCAAATAACGAAAACAAAATTATCAATTTCAATTTGAAATCCACCTTCTTATGCCCAATGTGAAGAGGCAAATCAATAGTGAAGCTATGGAGATTAACAAACGACGGTAATGGCAGGAGAGGCGGCGGTGGTGCACGTCGGAGCCGGCGGCGTTGCAAGTCGAGACCCCCGGCGGCGCCCGTGAAATTGAGATGAGGAGAGAGATAGAGATGAGAGAGAAGAGAGTTTTTTTTTTTTTAATAATTAATTTGGGTAATTTTCATTAAGGGCATTTTGGGAATATCAAGTTTCATTAATAGGTTTGTATATAAGAGATTTGGTTTGTATATAAGAGATTAAAATTTTTTGATTATGGGGTTATGAGATCTTTGCCCGGAATGATATGTGAGAATTGAAGACTCACGAGGAAAGGTCTTCTGTATAAAGCCGACGCAGATACAAGTGACACGTATGGGTCTCTTCTGGTTTCTATAATCTTTTTAAGTAGAGACGATTCTAACCATTTTTTAGTTTTGAGAAACTCACTGAAAGACTACGAATCGAATATTGATGGTCTTAGTATTCTGAAGTCCACCCATCAACATTCCTCCTACAATGATTTATATATTATGCTCAACTTCACCGTTATATATAAGATTTTATGTATTCGTTTTATTCGTCAACGACTTATAATAATTAGAATTGATATGTAAATCAAATAAATAAAGTTAATATTTCGTTTCTACAACAGTTATAATTTATTTTCCTTTAGATTTTTTTTCTTCTTTTTGATAACGTGCTCATTTTTATTTACTGAAAAATATATATAGCATGGTTTTTTAGCTAACAAATAGATAAGATTGGTTAAATTTTACAAACTGTAATTCCATAGATATATTTATGTTATCCTCAAGTTCAAATCATGTTTTCTCAAAGTACTTTAACAAAAAAGAAAAAAGTGTATACATGTCCACTATATAATTAAAATATAAATATTTTAAAATAAATAATCTTAGGATAATTATTATTTTATACTATTAGAAATTAGTTAAATTTGTAAGGCTAATTTCCGCAACTTATATGATAAATGTATCTTTGAATTTAGTAACCGAATATCACAAATTTATTGTTTACAATAAGAAAACGAAATATATATTCCTTTTATTGTTTTTTTGTCGTATGTAAATAATATCAATGTACTATCTATTTATTAAATATTGACATATCATATCAGACGTATTACCTTATATATCTTTTAAATTTTTACTTTTTTATATTTTGCGATTTCACATATAATAAATAACCATATTATTTCAAACAAACATACTTTAATTTCATTAATTATTCATCTAGATTTTGGAAATCCTCATGTTATTAACAAACCTAATAAATTTTCTATACTTTTCTATAAAAATATTTTAAGAAGCCTAAAATAGAAAAAAAAATCTTTGAATTATTTGCAAACCTAATAAATCGGTTACACTGTCTTGATCATTTCCCTTAAATATATCTTAGACATTAAAATATTTTATTATTTATTAAAAAAAGATATTTGAATATATCATAAAAATATGTAATTCTAAATTGTTACAAAACGCAAATGACTCTTAGCCTAGTGGCAAACGGTAAGTCCACATCAAGCATCTCATTTGCACAACCAGGGATGGAATATCCCCGCCTACATTATGTAGGAATTTGGCTATTGGACCGGCCAGTTGTGGCTCAATATAATTTGCCGTTGACAAAAAAAATAAAAATTGTTACAAAACAATTTTGTTTTGATAAACGGTGGTTAGGAAAATCGGGATTCCGAGATGTAGTTGAGCGTAGCTGGAAAAAGAGTGTAGCTTTACAGACTGGAAATTTCTCATTGGTGAATACAATTGGGTTATGTCGCAGAGAGATATCACATTGGCGATGTGAAACTGTAAAGTCGGGAAGACAGAAAATAGATCATTGGAAAACACAGATTGAACTATATAATGCCAGTACAATGGTCGATATTGGAGCCTTACGGGAAGCAAATATTTAACTTAAACAGGCTTATGCTGAGGAAGAGATTTATTGGAAGCAAAAAAGTATAAATAAATGGTTAAAAGAAGGTGATGAAAACACCAAATTCTTTCATATAGTGGTGCGACAGAGACGAGCCCATAAAAGGATAATTGGACTACTCGGTGAAAGGGGTCAGTGGATTGAGAGAGAAAGCGATATTTTGAAAGAGGCGGTAGACTATTTTCAAAACCTTTTTACTAGTAATAGCACGGGTAACACTATTGTCAACGATTTGGAGATAAAGGTTATCGAGTTGGATAATCAACTTTTGATGAGACCTACTTCTGAGGAGGAGGTTAAAACAGCTCTGTTTCAAATGGATCCTGATAAGACGTCGGGTCCGGATGGGATGACGGCATTATTTTTCCAGTTCTCGTGGGAAATAATAAAATTAGATTTAATCTCCCTGGTGGATAAGTTCCTCCGCACAGGGGTTTTTGATAGGCGGTTAAATAAGATAAATATATGTTTAATACCTAAGGTGGGCCGACCGACTAAGATGGGTGAATTTAGGCCAATCAGTCTGTGTAATATTGGATATAAAATTATAGCAAAAGTATTGTGTTTGAGATTGAAACGGGTTCTCCCGAAGATTGTGTCGGAAACACAATCAGCTTTCATCGCGGGCCGTTTGATTTCAGACAGTATTCTGATAGCGCAAGAAATGGCTCATGCGCTACAGACAAATAGGTCAATTGGTGGTAAATTCATGGCAATTAAAATAGACATGAGTAAAGCATATAATAGAGTCGAATAGGATTTCTTAGCTGCCTTAATGAGCAATTTGAGATTTTGTGATAACTGAATAAAGTGTATTATGAGGTGTATTACGAGTGTGGAGTACTCGGTAATAATTAATGGATTCTCGGGAGGGTGTATTATCCCCCAGCAAGGACTACGACAAGGGGATCTACTATCCCCATATCTTTTTATTTTATGCACTGAGGTTCTTATCGCTAAGATGCATAAAGCAGTCCAGGAGAAGTTTATAACGGGTATTTGAATTGCTAGAGCTAGCTCGTCAATTTCACATCTTCTTTTCGCGGATGATACCGTATTTTTTTGCCAGGCTAATAAAGCTGAGGCAACGTATATTCTCCAGATTCTGGCTGAATATGAACGACAGTGGGGACAAAAGATTAATTTCGACAAGTCATCTATATAGTTCGGTAAGCACATCGAATTGGATTGTCGAATCGAGATCAAACAAGTTTTGGGAATACACCATATTGGTGGGTTAGGACAATATTTGGGATTGCCAGAGAACAAAAGTCTTCGCTTTCGTGGCCGATAAGTTACAAGCACGAATAGCTACGTGGTCTAATTGGTTTTTGTCTAAAGTCGGGAAGGAAGTTTTGATTAAATCCATCCTGACGGCACTGCCGACATATGTTATGAGTTGTTACAGAATGCCGAAACGGGTTATTCAACGAGTACAGGCAGCCATTGCTAATTTTTGGTGGTCCAGTTTTGGGTCAACCAGAGGTATTCACTGGAAAAAATGGGGAGATTTATGTGATCCGAAGTCGAGGGGTGATTAGGTTTCCGGATATTGGAAGATTTTAATTCGGCCCTTTTGGCAAAACAGATATGGCGGATATTAGAATTCCCAGACTTACTGGTAGCACAAGTCTTGAAAGGGAAATATTTTAAGGATACATGTATCATGGAGTCAAACGTGTGTGGAACAGTCTCGTATGGTTGGAGGAGTATCATGTATGCACGTCCTTTGGTTGCTAAGGGTCTTGTAAGGAAGATTGGGGACGGCAAAAATATTAAGATTTGGATGGACCCTTGGATACCAGACGTTATACCAAGACCAGCGAAGAGGTTGGATGTACATTTATATCAGGACATGACGGTTGACCAATTTATAAATCACCAAACGGGTAATTGGAATGAGATACTAATTCGTCAGTATTTTGATGCTCACGAGGCAAGTTTGATATTGGCAATTCGGTTACCTGCATGCCGGAGACATGATTATTGGGGTTGGCATTTTACGCTGATGGGTCGTTATACAGTAAAATCTGGTTATTAGTTGGCTAGCAGTGGAATGGATTTGGACTAGCGCGAGTTTGGTCCACATTTGGACTTGCTTTATCAGTGATGTTGGAAGTTAAACTGCCCTCCTAAAATAAAACACTTTATATGGCAATTATTGTCAGGAAGCATGGCTGTCTTTCAGAATTTGACTAAACATGGGTTTGGCCATGAATCTAGATGTCAGCGCTGTGGGGCAGACTCTGAATCATCCAATCATGCACTATTTGAATGACTGTCGGCGGTTCAAGTATGGGCTTTGTCGGCTATACATTCTCCTGTGGGGATTTTCCCGGGACGTTCTGTATGGTATAATATGGATTATTTGTTTTCGCAAACTATATACCACAGAGAGGCTGGTAGTTTTCCATGGATTATTTGGCACATTTGGAAAGCGAGGAATTGTTTCTGCTTTACACAAGTTGACACCAATCCTCGTACCATTTTGGATAGGGCCTATTCAGACTACAAGGAGTGGTCCGTGACCCAGGAGGTTCCTAGACTTCTGAATTATAAGGCGGATGCTCTACCTAAGTTAGGTAGGGTGTCAGATTTGTAATTTTGATGTTCTTTCTGTCTTTAACTTATCGTTGACAAAAAAAAAAATGTTACATAAATAATACAGCTTAATGAGAGCTATATCTACTATTTAATAGTCTTACCAAATTTTCAAATTTTATATTCATCTAATAACTACAAATTAGATATGGGTCAAAATAACTAGTATATATATATATATATTAATATAACTATATATTTTTATGTGTGAAAATACATATTTATATATTTTTATGATTTTCCTATGTTTTAATTGTCTTATGATATTACTTCAAATATATACCAATAATTTCGGGTGTGATGGTTGGAATTTTATTCGCCAGTAGTGGTTACGAAGTTTTTGGTAATTAAATAAGGGTTAGTTTCTCAAATGATCCATTAATTTTGGTCAATTTTAAAACTAACTCATAGTTTTTTATCTTCTAAATTTGGCTATATTATTTTTAAACAATATATTATTTACATTTAAACCATTAATTTTTATTTATTTTAAATTAAATTTTATATAAAAAAAACCCAAATAGATATAAAAGTTTCAATTAGTTTCAAAATTGTCATCTTCTTCAATTTTCTCAACCACAATTAACCACCATTAACAACCAACTTCAAACTCTAAATTCATATCAAACTACCTAATTTTCATTCATAACATTCTTCATTTATCTCACCTACCTCACAAGTTTTCATTCTCTCTACATTTCTTTCATAAAAACTCTATATATAAGGTAATTTTATAAATTCTTAAATCTAAGACTTTTGGATGCTAAAAGAACATATATAAGGTAATTTTTGCCATTCTTGGCATTAAAATAAACATGTTCTGGGTAAACATGTTATAAACTCAAATTTACAAAATAAATTGTAATTTTCAAAAATTTACAGAAAGTAGACTTCAAATGAAGTATACATGTCAACACAAAGGTTATTTCTGCAATTGACCAATTTTCTGGGTTTAGAAGTGTATTGTATTTGAAGAATACAATTTTGTCTTTGATTACAAAAAAATTGTTTTTGTAGACTACATTTGATGTCTGCATACATACGAGTTAGTTTTATATTTGACCAAAATTTTGACCTTAAAGTAGGCTTTTGATGAATTCTACAAACAAATTTTAGACTTCAATTGAAGTCTACATTAAAAAGGAGAGCGTATTTCAGCAATTGACTAAATATGACTTTTTAACGAAGTCTACAGGTGAAGTGCAAACTTCATAAGCAGACTGCAGTTGAAGTCTACAAGTCTAAATTATAAAGTAGACTTCATATGAAGTCTTCTTCACTTTCAACTTTGTAATATAAAAATAAACATAAATATGCAGACTGCAAATAAATTCTACATTGTAGACTTTAAATGAAGTGTGCATGATACAGAGTTGCGTTGCAGTCTCCATTTGAAGTCTGTAAATAACTTGTAGACTTCGTTGAATAAGTCAAATATAGTCAATTGTTGAATTAACCTATTTTCTATTGTACACTTCATGCGAAGTCTGCTATTGTTGTTGTAGATTTCAATTCCAGTCTACATTTCGGTAAAATGTATGCATACTGCAAATAATGTCTGCAGAGTGTACTGGTCTATTGCAAAAGTAACTCGTTTAAAATGTAAACTGCAAATGAAGTCTACACTACAAATTCAACATTTAGTCAAATACAAAATTAACTTATATGCAGACTTTGTAGACTTTATTTGAAGTCTACATAAAATCATATTTCTTAAAAATAAATTTAAACATGCTTATAGTTTTTGTTAATTCTATTTTGTATTTTTATTATGTGTGTTAGTTATTGTGGTTTTGAATGTATAAGTTTAACACGTTTATGTGTTATAATTGTAGTTGAATAAATTTTTGAAATTATTTAGATAATAAGCTCATCCAAAGTAAACTTCTTTTATAGACTACATAAGTAGACTTCATATTCAAACATCAAACAATCGGGTCATGTTCGAGCAATTTGTGTAAGTTAAAATTACTTTTAAATACAGAAGTCTTTCTATACTTCTAAAATAATTTCTCAATATGATGGTTATATGTTTTGAATTTTAGACATGGAAATTTTGAGATGACTAGAGAGGAATACAAGTTGTTCAGAGATTCGAGAAGTCTACATTTCAGGTCTACAATTGTATTGTGTAGTCTACTTTAAAAGTCTTTAGTTGAAGTCTACATTATCATTTATTTCATGTCTGCAAACTAAATCCGTTATTTTAAAGTCATTTGCAAATTTGAATCCTATGTTTATTTTTGAATTTTTAAGGCATTTTTGCATGTTATTGTATGGTTGAGTTCTAGTATTTGAGAGTTGCAGTTGGAAAAATACTATGAAATACTTTGTAGCAACCCAATGATTAGTGGAGATAAAAACCACTATCCCAAATAAAAATGTGCCTTCTCAGGATGGTGATACACATAGCAACCCAATGATTAGTGGAGATATACAAAGGAGCACAGATGTCATCCACTTCAAGCCCCCATATCTTATCAGATTGAAGTAGGATGGCTCTGCACCTGAATTGTAATCAAAGGTTCCACCAGACAACATTTTACCTGAACCATCAGGATTTGTATGCGACTTCATAAACTCCTTGTACTTCGGAAACCACATCATACCAAGAAGGGAATCAATGAAGCGGAGGCTATTGGACCTAAACTACTATGGATGCTCTGCATACCGACGCCTTAACATCATAATCCCAACATCCATATGCTACATTAACCAAAATATGGTGTTTAAAATGTTAACATAAAGCATGCTAGATAATTATGTACAAGAAGTCTATTAAAGTAGACTACATAAGATGTTTACATAAGAAGTCTGCAAAAACTTACTGTGTCATGCAACCATCTCGTAGGTACCATAAGGTCGTAACACCATTGAAGTGGTGATTCATGTGTCTTCTTTGGATAATGCATGTAAAATAAACAATAATAGTCAAACAACCAAGAGAATTAAAAATCAAACTCATACAACGCATGTTACTTACGGATCAAGTTTCAACCATTTTCCCAACATCTTCTACTTTTCCATGTCTGTTACAGCAAAAGGATCATATCCATGACCTACCTTGTTTGGAATGATTTGTTTAGCAATGTTGTTTCCTTGGAAATGACTTAACTGGGTAGGAGCAAGCTTTCTAACTCGGGCATTTTTAGATACTGCCAATTCCTGCGCAACTACCAATTTCTTATTATGTTTCTTCTGTTGAATGGTATCAAAATCAATACCACTCTCACTTTCAACATCATCACACTGCACAAGAGTTCACTTACCTTAAGAACATATATAAAAGTATGGTCGTCACAAGAGTTCACAAGAAAAGCAACACAAACATAACATATGTTCTTCAAACCAAGTGAAACAAATAACACATTTTCTTCAACCAAGCGAAACAAATAGAACATGTGCAACACACATAATAGTCAACTTTTTGCTTTTTCCTTTCTTTGTTTATGCAATGGGTTTAGATCTAACCCCAACAGTTGAATCAATGTTGTCCTTGCTCGGTGCTCAGCCTCAACATCTCCATTAGACTTCACTTGCTCTTTCGAACTATCCATTCCATCTAGAGTCTCCTCAACACCTAATAGGCGATCATCTAATGTTTAGATCTCCATTTCACAATGATCTAAATCCTTGACCAAATCTATACCAGTATTTTTTAACTTTCCAAAAAAGTTTTACGCCACTTTGATCCACAATAAGCAAACATGAGTGGAGTTGGGTTATCTTCGATAAGTGATCTAAACTCAACTTCGTAATCTGGAAGCACATAGTAACACCAAAATTGAATGATTTGGATAAATCCATCAAAGAAATATGCAGAAGACTCCAGATTTATATGCTTGATTGATTCCACCACATCCTTGAATGTAACTCTACCCCATGGATAATTCTCAAAAGCCTCCAAGTCTATGACAAGTCTAGCGAGAGGGAGAGGAAAACGTCTACATGGCATCTTTCCATTAATGAAGATAACTAGTATGGCAAGATAACCTAATCTTAGTTGATCCTCTCGAGTCCATGTCCCACATACTACACAAGCAGCAACCAAATCGTTCACAGTTGGTGCCTTATTCGTAGGCACTCCAAGATGCTCCCAAAATGTTTCCATCTACTCTGTCTCGTTCGTGTTTGGGTTATCCAAATCATCAACCCACTCACAGTTGAGATTGATTAAATGCTCAAACTCATGCAGAGAGAACCTCGGCGGTTTAACACCAATCAGACACCATATATCATACTTCTTCTTACATTTCGGCTGCAATGTAAGCATATAATGCACGATTCTTGAATCCAACCTGAATTCCATAGCATGAAACTTCAAGAACACACCCAGATTTCCTTCGAAAAACTCATCCCATTCATCCTTTTGTAAAACTTTGGCCAATGCGTTTAGCAACTTATTAGGAGCGCCACTGTAGTAACCTCCACTTTTATTTGCAATAGGCTCATTACCCTTTGTGTACAGTGATACTACGAGTTTTAACCGTATATCCTACTGCAAGTGCACAGCAAACAAAATAGTATTTAGGGATCAAATCCATGAAGATCAATTATCACACTAACAATTAGATTATTTAACTAGAGCTAAGTCGATGAATACTTTGAGTGAAATTGATTGTAACTAGGAAATTTAATGTAAACAATATCTAAAGCATCAAGCTTAGGGAATTCATAAGGAAGTCAAGGTTAGGATGAGGAATATATTCATGCAAGTTCAGTTCCGTTCTCGACTAAGAAATAACAATTGACTAACCTACTCTGGCAGCGATAATCACTATGCCTAGCTCCTAGTGATCCTAACTCTCGTTGGTTCTAAAATTCTAACCATGCAGTATTGGCAGTTCCTAAGTGTCCACAACCCAACCTAGCATCAACTCTCGTTGGTAGTGAAGGAGTTGCTTAACTAGAAAGATTCTGATTCTTATTAAAGTTTTGGGATAATAAGTAATGTGAGATCATAGATTAGTTAGCTACTATAATCTAAGCATTAACCATGTTTCTAGGCTGAGATTCCATAGTTGAAACCTATTTGTTCCTCACTCTTAAATCCCTTAAGATCCTTAGAATACCCTAAACTTGACTATGAACTACTCTGAAATGGAAGTAAAGAACAAGAAAGCAATTGCAAAAAAATTCATTGAAAACTCATAATAGATGGAATAGAGGTTTAGGAATCCTTCTCCAATGATGTAGAGATCTGAATTCTTCTCCTCTAGGTTATAATAAGAGTCTGCAACTTTTTATCTCTCTCAAAGCGTCCTTAAAAACGTGTTTTAACCTAATATATAGAGTAAACCAAACTGGTACAAAAATAAGGAAATCTGGTTTTCACTTCGCATGGTCTTGGATCGATCGATTCTTCAACTGGTCGATCGATCAATTTTCTCATTCGATGTGAAGCTTCATCATCATGCAAAGGATCGTGCGCAACTTCTTCATAAATAGCTCGATCGATCTCAGAGTGCTTGGTCGTGCAGTGGATCGTGCGCATGACAGAGACGGATGGAGGTCAATCGTATCAGGCATGAGAAGTCGGTCAATGTATCGAGCGCAGTTTTCTCTATCTAAAGTTGCGATCGATCGATCTGGGTGTTGATCGATCGATCGTTTAGCTCATTGTGGAAAAATCCAAAGTTAAGCTCCAATCTTGCTTAGCATGTGGAATCCAAAGTATCCTTGCGTTTTGTACCTGAAAAGACTCTAAAACACGAAAAAGACTAAAGAAAATATATGAATTAGTTGGCTATAAGTCGGTATAAACGAGGTATAGCAATTCCTCCAAACTTGGTTTTTTGCTTGTCCTCAAGCAAATACATCAGAATCTAACAGAAAGATACAAACTCAAGAACTCATTCATCATAGGAATTTAACACCTTAGAACATAAGCAAAGAACACTCGATTCATTCGATGAAAGAGACCATCTTATACTTCCCCCAGACTTAGCAAACATATCAATCTTGTATCACAATTCAAAACAAACAATCAGGTTCCCCATACTGACTTCCTAATAAATTTAATTGCAGTCTCATTCGAGGGAATATTGATCAAGAGGCTAACGTTCCTATTTATACTCTCTAGACCACCTTCAATCTGATTCCATCTCTCCTTTTCATAGTTCTTCCCCGGTTTGCTTGGGGTATCAACTTCCCCAATTTAAAATTTAAATCACTCTTATTTCAACTCCTACATTCGCTCAAACTCATACTTATTTGCTTCAGCTTTATCAATGAGACACAAAAAAGTACGGGTTTACGCACAGTTATGGTTCACATTAGGCATCAATGTAGTAACTTTATCAATGAAACACGAAAAAGTACGGGTTTACGCACAGTCTCTGTTCATCTTAGACCATATTTTGCGAGCTGAGTTGAAAGAAGGATGATTCTATTATACTTTAACTGAAACTGGAATTGATGAAGGGGGAAACAGAACCAAACTTACAAGGAACATCTTTCATTGAGTAAAGAGAAGGAACATACCTGATGTATTATCAATTCCCTTAAAGAGAGGATTAAGTCATGTTAGGTATGAAATCAGCATGAAATCCCTTGAAAGTTGAGATGAATGTGCTATGAAACTGAGCGTTGCTTTGTCTCTAGGTTTTCCAATAGTCTACTATGCTCATCAGAAATCAGACAAATGGTAGCTTAAACTCTTGTGAAATGTACCATTCCTCAGAAATCGTTGTTCCCAAACCAACAAAAGCTTATCCAAAACAATGTTTGACTCAAAACAAAACAAAAGAAAGAAACTTCATTAGCAAACAAAGGGTTCTCCCCCAGACTTACATCACACCGTCCCAACGTGAATATTAGTGAGAGGAAGAATGAAAGTAATCAAAAGAAATAAATGAAAGTTGCCTTAGGGTTTAGAAAACGCACCTGAAGATATCGATCGGTTGAGCACACCAAGATCGATCAATCCATGGTGATCGAGGGATGGAACGAGAAAAATCAGTCAATAGATCGTGCGCAAAACCAACGATAGGTGCTGATCGATCGGGCAGTGTGTCATGGTCGATCGGAGGATCGAGAGTTATACCATTAAGGTTGCAGATCGATCGAGCTGAAAGCTTTAATCGATCGGCGGACTGTACGGCTTTTCCCATTCTCTGTCGCATGATCGATCGTCTGCTTTATTGATCGGGTAGTGCTCTCATATGCTTTTCCTGAAAACAAATGACAAATTTGACTTAAAACCAAGAAGAAACGAAGTAAAAACTAACCTATTGGTGGGTTGCCTCTCACTCAGCGCTTGTTTAAAGTCAATATCTTGACTAAGCAAGATGTTATCGGGGAGTTATATCAGTCAATGAGATGAAGTCTTCATTGACTTTGTCGGGGGCACCAAAATATGGTTTAAGGCACTGTCCATTAACTACTAATTTTTCTCCCTCTTCGTTGAGCAGAACCACAACTCCATATGGTTTGACTTCCTTGACGGTGAAAGGACCGGACAACCTTGACCTAAGCTTTCCTGGAAAGAGTTTTAAACAAGAGTTAAACAAAAGAACTTTATCATTAGGAGCAAAACTCATGTTAAGGATACACTTATCATGTGCAGCCTTTGTTCGTTCTTTGTAAATTCTCGAGTTGTCATAAGCCAAGTGTCGGATCTCTTCAAGTTCATGTATTTGCAGTGACCGTCTTTCCGAGGCAGATTTGATGTCATAGTTGAGATGCTTGATAGCCCAATTAGCCTTGTATTCGAGCTCAACTGGAAGGTGACAGGATTTACCGTACAACAGATGGAATAGATTTGTTCCTAATGGTGTCTTGAAAACGGTTTTGTAGGCCCAAAGAGCATTATCCAACTAAGTCGAGCAATCTTTCCTTGTTGTTACAAACGGTTTTCTACAGAATGCTCTTGATCTCTCGATTAGAAACTTCAACTGACCACTTGTTTGAGGGTGATATGGCGTAGCAACCTTGTGGTGAACTCCGTACTTCTTCAGCAGATTGTTAAACGTTTGGTTAATGAAATGAGAACCACCATCACTGATCACAATCCTCAGAATAGCAAACCTAGGAAATATGATATGCTTGAATATCTTATCAACCACTTTGGCGTCATTAGTCGGACTACCTATTGCTTTAACCCACTTAGATACATAATCCACAACAACAAGTTTGTATTGGTTCCCAAAAGAGATAGGGAAAGGTCCCATAAAATCGATTCCCCAGACATCAAACACCTCAACCTCGAGAATGAATTTTTGTGGCATCTCATTTCTTCTACTTATGTTACCTTGTCGCTGACAAGAGTCACATATCGAAGCAAATGAGTATGTATCACGAAACATCGTGGGCCACCAGAAACCCGATTGAAGAACTTTCGCAATAGTCCTGAAGGTGGCAAAGTGACCTGCATATGAAGAATCATGACAATGGAACAATATACTGGGAATCTCGTTTTCAGAAACACATCTTCTGAAGATGCAATTAGAGCATTGTTTGTATAGGTATGGAGCATCCCAATACTATCGTCTAACATCCCTCAAAAATTTCTTCTTCTTGTAACCATGAAACTCATGAACGTTAACATCTGCAGCGAGATAGTTGGCATAATCGGCAAACCACGGAGTGCCTAGAACACGAGGAGGATCAGTAGGCAACTGACGACCCTTATGAGTAGAATGTATACGATAAACTTGTTCTTCCCGATAACTATCATCAAGGGGAATGAAATCGTCAATTCGTAGTCTCGAAAGGTGGTCTGCAACTCCATTATCTACGCCTTTTTTTGTCTTTGATCTCAAGATCATACTCTTGCAGTAACAACACCCAATGAAGCAACCTAGGCTTAGCATCTTTCTTGGAAAGGAGATATTTAAGAGCAGCATGATCCGTGTGCACAATAACATTGGAACCGACAAGATAAGATTTGAATTTCTCAAAGGCAAAAACGATAGCTAAAAGTTCTCTTTTTGTAGTTGCATACTTCCGTTGAGCATCATCAAGTGTTCAGCTAGCATAGTAGATTACATGCAACTTCTTGTCTTTTTTTGGGCCCAAAACAGCTCCAACTGCATAGTCACTCGTATCACACATAATCTCAAAAGGTAGTTCCCAATCTGGTGGTTGAACTATTGGTGCACTAACTAAAGCTCCTTTCAAGGTCAGAAAGGCTTCCTCGCACTCTTTGGTAAACTCAAACTTAACATCCTTGCATAGCAATTGAGTGAGTGGTCTGGCTATCTTCGAGAAATCCTTAATAAACCTCTTGTAGAAACCGGCATGACCGAGAAAACTTTTGATTTCCTTGAATGTGGTTGGCGATTTCAATTTTGTCATTACTTCAATATTTACCTTGTCAATCTCGATTCTTTTCCCTGATATCTTGTGAGCGAGTATAATCCCATATGTAGCCATAAAATGACAATTCTCCCAATTTAGCACCAGATGCTTGTCTTGACATCGTTGGAGAACCCTGCAAGGACTAGAATGACAACCAGAGAAAGAAGAACCATACAGAGAAAAGTCATCCATAAAAACTTCCATAATATCCTCAATCATATCAGTGAAAATCGACATCATGCATCTTTGAAAAGTAGTTGGAGCATTGCATAACCCAAATGGCATTCTGTGATATGCACATGTACCATAAGGACATGTGAAAGTCGTCTTTTCCTGATCGTCGGGATGAATGGGAATCTGAAAAAAAACCTGAATAACCATCTAAAAAGCAATAGTAAGAATGATTAGCTAATCTCTCAAGTATTTGATCCATGAAGGGCATGGGAAATTGATCCTTCTTAGTAGAGAAATTTAAAGTCCTGAAATCAATACACATCCTATGACATGTGACAGTTCTGGTAGGTATCAATTCATTATTTTCATTCTTGACTACAGTACTGCCTCCTTTCTTAGGTAAGACATGGACAAGACTAACTCAATTACTATTGGATATAGGATATATGATTCCCGCTTCTAACAATTTCATTATCTTTTTCTTGGCAACTTCTTTTAAATTTGGATTCAACCTCCTTTGGTTCTCTATATAATTCTTAGACTCATCGATCAGATGTATCCTATGCATGCATAACTCAGGTGAAATACCAGGGATATCATATAATGAATAACCTAAAGCCCTACGATACTTTCGAAGTTCTCTAATAAGCGTCCCCATTTCAGAACCATTCAGCTTAGCATTAATGATTACAGGATAGGTAGAATTAGGACCGAGAAACACGTACCTTAGCTCTGATGGGAGACTCTTAAGCTCGACTATGGGGGCTTTCAATTCACTCCAAGGGTCTGTCAAAGTTGAAGGTACGGACGGTTTTGGAGGGTCTAAAACTGCATAGGCTATCTTGTCTTCAATCTGCTTACACGAATCCAACATTCTGGTATAACTTGTTGCTTCGTCTTTTGCAAACCCACATTCAGACTTTATCCTTGTGAGTGCCAGCTCAAGAGGGTCCTCAACAAATATCTCTTCATTCAGTTCTTCTGCAATTTCTTCAGAAGTGTGAACAGAAAAAGTCATGTCATTCAACATCGGTTTCTTCAGCATCTTGTCCATCTCAAATCTTATCTTCATATCCCCTATTTGTAGATCTATTATTCCATTCCTGACATCAATCATAGCACCTACTGTTCTGAGAATCTGTTGGTACTAAAGTACTCCCAACATAAACATCAAGATATCGAGAATACCCACTGGATATTTCAGTTAACGGTGTGCAGAGATAAGAGAGATCTTGGTTTGCTTAAAGTTCGAGAATCCCAACCTTAATGCTACAGAATGTGGCATTAGGTTTACACTAGAGCCTAGATCACACAGCGAACGCTCAAAAGTCACGAAACTTATCTGAACTGAAAGTACAAATCGTCCAGGATCTTCTTATTTCTTAGGAAACCGATTTTGAAGTCTAGAATTGCAATCTTGCGCGATCATCATCACTCTATCTTCTCCTATCAACTTGTTCGTCACTAGGATTTTGACATAACTCTTAAGTGAAGGTATCATCTGCAAGGCATCAAGATAAGGTAACCGAATAGACAGATCCGATAATAACTCCTTACATTTGGCGTTCTCCAAGTCCTTTTTAGATTTCTTCGGTGGGATGGGGTATGGTGGTACTGGTACGTATGATCTCTCAGGTGCTGTTGATTGCTTATGACGTACAGCTGCTGGTGATGGTTCTGGAGACTGCTCTGGTGTCGGCGTAGGTGTGGTTGTTTCCTCATAAATCTCTTCATCCCTATCATCCTCAACATCGACCACTACTCTCTCTTATCTCATTTTTTGGAAGTTTGCTTTAAGTTCCCTACCACTTCTCAACATAACAGCATCACAAGCTTGATGATCATCATTCGAACCCAGAAGGGAGGTTGTGTTTTCCACCTTAGACATAACATAATCAATCATGGAACTCAACTTTGAGTACATCACTCCCATCAGATTGTTTATTTCGGATGTAGTCCTAGATTGTCCATGAATGTCCTGCTCCAATAAAGTCTTAATCTCGTCATTAGATGAAGGAGTAGGACTTGATGTAGTTTTTTGCTCGGTGTAAAGTACTTCCGATTGATGGTCTTGAAGATTGGATTTCTTCTGGGATGGATAAAGCTTAAAAGACTTCCTCTTAAAATCACTTGAAGCTATGGACTGATCTAACTTCTCACATATCCCTGCGATTTTGTCCATCTCAGATGAATATTCTTTGTGATCACATGAATCCCCTGTACTCACAGCCAAATTCTCAATCAGTTGAAAATCGCTCTCACTCGTGTTTGTAGTGAAATCTCCTTTGCTCGAAGCATTGAGTAGCTTCTTGAAACTCCAACTCAATCCGCTATAGAAGGAGTTCAGAACTTGTTCCTCGCTGAAACCATGGTGTGGACAATCCCTTCTATATCCTTTCAATATATCTCATGTCGTCTCTTTGATGAAAGTTTGAAATCTGGTTCTTCAACTTAGCAGTCTTTTCTTTGGTAAAGAAGTGATACAAAAACTTGTTTATAACTTGTTCCCATGAAGTTAACGACCCTGTTGGTAAAGACTGAAGCCATTTGGTCCCCTTTCCTTCCAAAGAAAACTTGAAAAGATTGCACTTAGCGTAGTCCTCAAGGATTCCTCTAGATGCTCTTGTACTGCAGATTTCCTCAAAGTTTTCGAGATGATCTATAGGGTTTTCAGTAGGGAAACCGTGAAAAGTAAATTGTCTAACCAATGCTATCAAAGGAGGACTCAAATCATGATCAATGTAACCCTCTGGTAATCTAATAGAATTCGTAAATCGACATTGATAGTAGTTGTGAGGCGTTTTTATTTCACCGATGGCCCTTCTTGGCATCTGTTCTATCCTAGAATCTCTTTCCCTTTTCAGTTCTTCAATCTCTCGCCTTAACTATTCTAATGTAGCTTCCTGCCTCGTGGAATCAGCTATGTTTTCCCACTCCGTCAGCCATTATAAAATGAATACCTGAAAAACAAAACAAAGAAATAAAAACAAAAGGTCAACAAAGGTGACTTAGTCTCTAACTCAATAAATAACCGGAAGGTAATATTATTGATCCCCGGCAACGGCGCCAAAAACTTGATATTACAAACTTTAACCCTATATCATACTGCAAGTGCACAACAAACGAAATAGTATTTAGGGATCAAATCCACGAAGATCAATTATCACACTAACGATTGGATTATTTAACTAGAGCTAAGTCGATGGATACTTTGAGTGAAATCGATTTTAACTAGGAAATTTAATGTAAACAATATCTAAAGCATCAAGCTTAGGAAATTCATAAGGATGTCAAGGTTAGGATGACGAATGTATTCAGGCAAGTTCAGTTTCGTTCTCGACTAAGAAATAACAATTGACTAACCTACTCTCGCAGCGATAATCACTATGCCTAAGTCCTAGAGATCCTAACTTTCGTTGGTCCTAGAACTCTAACCATGCAGTATTGGCAGTTCCTAAGTGTCCACAACCCAACCTAGCATCAACTCTCATTGGTAGTGAAAGAGTTGCGTACCTAGAAAGATTATGATTCTTATTAAACTTTTGGATAATAAATAATCTAAGATCATAGATTAGTTAGCTACTCTAATCTAAGCATTAACCATGTTTCTAGGCTGAGATTCCATAGTTGAAACCTATTTGTTCTTCACCCTTAAATCCCTTAAGATCCTTAGAATACCTTAAACTTGACTATGAACTACTCAGACTGGGAAGTAAAGAACAAGAAAGCAATTGCAAAGAAATTCATTGAAAACTCAGTATATATGGAATACAGGTTTAGGAATCCTTTTCCAATGATGTAGAGATCTGAATTCTTCTCCTCTAGGTTACAATAAGAGTCTGCAACTTTTTCTCTCTCTCAAAGCGTCCTTAAAAATGTGTTTTTAACCTAATATATAGAGTAAACCAAACTGGTACAAAAAATAAGGAAATCTGGTTTTTGTTTCGCATGGTCTTGGATCAATCGATCCTTTAACTGCTCGATCGATCAATGTTCTCATTCGATGTGAAGCTTCCGGATCGTGCGCAACTTCTTCTTAAATAGCTCGATCGATCTCTGAGTGCTTGGTCGTGCAGTGGATCGTGCGCATGACATACACGGATGGAGGTCGATCGTGTCAGGCATGAGAAGTCGGTCAATGGATCGAGCGCAGTTTTCTCTATCTAAAGTTGCGATCGATCGATCGTTTAGCTCATAGTGAAAAAATTCAAACTTAAGCTTCAATCTTGCTCAACATGTGGAATCCAAAGTATCCTTGTTTTTTGTACCTGAAAACACTCTAAAATACGACAAAGACTAAAGAAAACATATGAATTAGTATGCTATAAGTCGGTATAAACGAGGTATATCATACAGCCTTAATGGAAACTCAGGTTCATGATCACCTATAATAAAAGACTAATCTGAAAAATGAAAGTTAGAAAAATTAAGTATGCAATCTACAAATGAAGTCTACAATAAAAAATAATGATGTCTACAAAACAAAATTGAAGTCTGCAAAACTCATAACGAAGTCTACAGAACAAAAATGAAGTCTGCAAAACTTGTATCAAAGTCTACAGAACGAAAATGAAGTCTACAAAACCCATAACAAAGTCTACAAAACAAAAACGAAGTGTGCAAAAAACAATAACAAAGTCTACAAAAGAAAATGAAGTCTGTAACCAAACAATTACAAAGTCCACAAACAAAAATGAACTCTACAACAAACAATAACGAAGTCTAAAACGAAAATGAAGTCTGTTAAACCCATATCGAAGTCTACGAAATGAAAATGAAGTATGCAAAAACAATAACGAAGTCTATAAAGGAAAAATAAAGATTGGAAAACAATAGTTACGAGGTCTACAAAAAGTCTACAACACGAAAATAAAGTCTCTAATAACTAATCATGCAGTCTACATGTAAATATAATAATTAAGATTGACACCCAAATCAAACAAATTCACCATACCAGTATAATACGAAAAACTATATTAAACATATACACTAATCTAATTAAGTCAAATGATTAAGAACAACAAAAATTATATGTTAAACTAATTAAGTCAACCAACCAACGAACAATAAAAACTATATCACCATAAAAACTAAGAATGTCGTTTCTCTTCTCATTGTTTTTGCATTTACATCGAAAGCAAGTGACCATTAGCTCTCTTTTACATTGAATGCAACTAAGAACAACAAAACCATAAGCAACAAAGAGTGGACACACCATTTATTTCTCGTAATCAATCTGAGACATTATGCATAATACATGAGATGTGAGTTTTCATTCACTGCCAAATGTTCAATCTGTCTCATCTTCACAGAATCATTACAAATCAGATTTTTGGATTTAGAGAGAAAGAGATGCAGGAGACGCACCGGCGAGAGATATAGAGGAGACAACGACGAGAGAGATAGAGGAGAAGACAGCGAGACATGACAAGGAGACGACGGCGATTAGAGAGAGAGAGAGAGAGGTGAATATGGAAAAAACAAAGAAGCTGAGGTTTTTGTGATGAAATTGTAACTTTAGAGAGATAGAGATAGAGGAGACGCACTAGTGAGAGAGCGGAGACGCACCAACGAGAGAGAAAAAGACGGTGAGAGAGAGGAGACACACCAGCAAGAGAGAGAGGAGACGCACCGGCGAGAGGGAGGGGAGACACACTAGGGAGAGAGAGGAGACGCACCAGCGAGAGAGAGACGAGAAGCACCGGCGAGAGAGATGATGCGACGGCGAGAGAGAGGAAACGTACCGGCGAGAGAGAGTAGACGCACCAGCAAAAGAGAAAAATGAGACGGAGGTGAGAGAGGAAAAGGAGAATGATAAATGTTGTCTTTTTACAGTAAAAGTCTCTTTTATACTTAGGTTAATTTTTGGGTTGTTGGTTTAATTGGTTTAATGTTGGTTTAATTGGTTTATACTATTATGGTTTTTATAAAATTAACGTGAGTTTTATAAAATTAGCATGGTTGAGAATATAATTAGTTTATAAATTTTATATTTTAATTATATATTAGATATGATTGCTAATTTATATCAATTATAGTTAAAATTAACTTGGTAAAATTAATATGGTTGAGAATATAATTAAGATTTTATATTTTATTTATATGTTAGATTTGATAACTAATTTATATTAATTTATAACAAAAGTTAATCAAAATATTTTTTATAGTTTAAATATTGATTATAATATTAGTGTATATTTGTAGACTTTTAAAATAGTCTACATTCATCTAGCATACTTTGCATGAAGTATACAATGTAGACTTTCTATAAAGTCTGCAATTCTTTACAAGGGTATAAACGTTATTAGGTTCTTTTGTTTTTTGTTTAGACATGAAGGACAATATTATAACTTCACTATACTTGGAGGCTATTTTTGTATATGATTGAAATTTTAATTTTTTTTTAGTATTTATACTCAATTTTTAGGTTATTATTGCAAATATCCCATTAAGAAAGGGAAGACTTGCAGACCACTCATTTCATTCATTAAGTGCATGCGGCGAGACGCAACCCACAACAAAAACAAAGGGGAAAGTTTGCTTACTGTAGCCCTCTTTTAGTAGACTAAGATTGGTAAGCGTAAGACCATCATTATTGGTAATATCTTAAAGATTTCTTAGAGATTTATAATATTAAACAAATAGAAAGAGAGGAGGGAGAATCATTACAGTTTCTTATTTAAGAAACTCTAGCAAAATTTTAAGAAACTTTGTGATGTGTTGTCACATTTTTATTAGTCCATCTTTATTTAAATATTAAAATTTAATTGTGTACAAATTTTTGATTAATATATTATTATAATAATGCTAAGATACTCATTAATAGGAAACTATCAATAATGGTGATCTAAGCTATTTAAGTAGGACCAGCATTAGACAAGTGTCAGACTCTATACATCATGTTACCACTTAGACTACAGATTTTATTATATTAATTTACAATAAGTACAGTTTTTAAAAATTATTTTTATTGGTAAAATTAATTTCTTCATTTTTTCGAACGAATTAATTTATATTCTAAATTATGATTTTTTTTAATTTAAAATGAAATAGTTTATAATATAAGAATAACAATATTTTGTGACAATAAATTTATGAATTTAATCGGACATATGTGTAAATATCTTGTGAACACGGATTTATAAACTAAAATGAATATGGGTCTTAAAACCTAAATAAACATAGATCTGAAACTTAAATGGACATAAAAAAAACTAACTGAAGCTTATTCTTAGCCATGGGCATAAAAACCGGATCCGAATACCCGAGATAGAACCGAACCGAAATTTCGGTTCATGGTCCGGTTCAGTTCTCACCTAAAGTAACCATTGGGTCGAGTTGTTGTATACCCATGGGTATCGGATTGGTTCCGGTTCTTACCCGATACCCGTTCGGTTACCCGTAAACTTACCCGACCCTTTAATGTATTTTTAGACCTTCTGTCTTCTTGACTTAAGTTAAGTCGACGACACATATCCCCCTTTCACAGACCATGAAACCACAATCTCTAACATTACTTTCGAATCCTAAGTTCTGAATCGAATTCGAAGCTCTCCAAAACGTGTTGTCACCTCCGTCGGCGACTTCTAGAAATCAAACCCAGGTAAGACTTCATCTCTCAACTCTGTTTTGACATCTAGAAATCAAACCCATGTTGATTTTTTCAATTTATAGGGTAGCTTTCACTGAATTGAATAGGGTATTCGACAGTTAGGCTTGAATTTTTAAGATCTGTAGTTTCAATTTGTCAATTTTGTACGATTAGGGTTTGTAGAAGTTGTCAATTTTGTACGATTAGGGTTCGAAATTGGGGTTTCTCTGATTTAATGCATCTTATAGGATTTGATGCATCTTATAGGTCTCTCGTCTAACACATCTCTGTGATAGAATTATCCTCTTGTCTTTTACCTCTTGTTTACTTGGAACTTATCTCAAAGCTTGCTTCTCTTATCTCAAATTTTTGCTTATCTTATATTTGTAGTAATTCTACATTTCCATTGCTTTCAGTTCATTATTTGCTTCCTGTGTTGAACCATTATTGATGTTTCATTGAAGTTATGGGTCTTAAGTACCTGATTGAAACTACAAGTTTGATTGATGTTTCACCTATTGATTGTTGGATAGATATATTACTAGAATTATTAAGTAGTATCTAGGTATAGATACTGATTGATGACTGATGTTTCACCTACTGGTTGATGACTGAAATGTGTTAAGTGGTATCTAGTTATAGAGCCAACGAGTCTGTGTTGTTTTTGATTTGCTAAATCAGTGTTTAGGTCTAAGACTTGTTACAAGTTATAGAGCCAATGAGTTAGTGTTTTGTACCTTTGATCTCAAAGACAGTAACCACAAGGCTCTCTCCTTCACATGGCTATACGCTCAAGCTTGAAATTTCATGTTTCATTTATCACACTCATAATTGTTTTCTCTTATGGCTATGCAAAAGATCTATGTCTTTGTAGCTTTATGTGGTTAGATTTTTGGGATCATACATTCTGTTTTAGTTACTTGTTCGTACTCATATTTTCCAAAGTTCAAACCTTTTAGATTTTGATTGATTTTACATGTCTTCACTCTTGAATTTGCATTGCTAGGTCGGTTATGTAGAGTATAAGCTTGCTTTCTGTCTCTTTGGTGTTTCTGCAAGATCTAACAACTAGCTATAAACTTTTTGCAGATGGCATCTTGTGATAATTCACTAAGTAAAGATAAAGATTATGATGTCAATACGAGTCACAGCCCTAGGGTTAAACGTAAGGAGGCAGTACTGATAGTAAAGAGTCTCCATTAAAGAAAAAAGCAAGGAGTGTTGTATGGGAGCATTACACCAGACTTGTCGGGGATTACAAAAGGTGCACTTGCAACTACTGTGGAAAGCAAATGGCCTGTCCATCCTCATCTGGTACTTCAAATCTGCGCAAACACTTGGAATCTTGTAAGCATCACAAGGTATGGCAAACTGAACATCAAAAAGTTTTTAATACAACCGGTGATGCTAGTCTAAGATTAGGGAAAATAACTGATATAGAGTATAGAGATGCATCAAATGAATTGTTGGTCTGTGAGCAACTGCCTTTAACATTCATAGAATCTGCTGCTTGGAAGACATTTTGTAGTAAGATGAGACTGTTTGTGCCATATTCTCGTAGAACAACAACTAGGGATATTTATAAATTGTATGCGATGAAAAAGGCTGATATTTATGAAGTTTCCTCCGTTATGTTTTGAGAAATTGTATGGTAAAGAAGGTGTGGATGTTAGTCGACTTAATAATTCGATTATAGATCTATTGAAGAGGTTGTTTGATGAATATAGCAGTCGTATAGGGACAGCTGCTGCAGTAAGTAGTACTAATTCATCTCAATCACAGACACAAACTCATCAATCACAGTCTCAAGATCATATTGGAAGTGATAATGTGGAGAGTGTTGATCTGGAAACTGAATTAGGGTATGAGACGATGGATAGTTTGTATAATGAGCTAGTTTCAGAGATAGGTTTCCAAGATCCTAGCACATAATTAGAGCTGTATTTGAAAGAACCTGTAGAGAATCCGAAGGTGATGACTGGAACACAGTATGATTTGTTATCTTGATGGAAAAAGAATGCTCCAAAGTACCCAGTTCTCGCTGCAATTGTCAAAGATATTCTTGCAATGCAAATATCTTATGTGGCTTCAGAATCAGCATTTAGTACAAGTGGAAGGATTTTAAATCCATCAAGAAGTTTCCTAACACACTACACATTGAAAGTGTTGATGTGTGTTGAGCAATGGCTTAAATGTGAGATTAATTTCAGTGTGAAAGGAGTCATTACGATTCAGGAGTTGCTATCGGATCATCAGTTACAAGATGACCTTATGATAGGTAATTATATTGATTTCTTTTGGTTACTTATAATACATTGAATTTGTTTTAATTACTTATAAGTTATAACTTTTATATTTTTTTATTTGCTAGAGTTCAATGATCATGAAGAACATGTTTGATGCAAGGTTCTCTTCTTGGAGGATTATCATGTTGCTAAGTTTATCAATATCAAAAGTTCTCTCTAATATCCATATTAATAATGTTCTCTTCACGCTTCTCTCTCTGTAAGTTCTTCCTATCCATCCCTCTTTATACTTTTGATTTTGCCTCTTCTGCTTGATTAAGACTGAATTTGTGATTTTGCCTCTTCTGTTTCAGTCAATGCTGCAGTATATCTCGGAGATGATGTTGTGCAAGATGGCTTTGTTAAAGTTTCTTTCTTTGATAAACTTAAGTTTCTTTCTCTCTTTTCTTTTTTCATTAATTGTTTTGTACAAGATGGCTTTGAGAAACAACAATTGTAGAAGCTTTGTTAAACAACAATTTTGGGTATTTTTTTGTAAATAATCGGAAACGAAACCGAACCGAAGTACTTATGATAAAGCAATGGGTATTAATTTTGAGGAACCGAACCGATCCGGAACCAATTGGAACTGAACCGATACCAAACCGAAACATAATAGGTACTAAAATGGGTATAAAAGTCCAAGACCTGAAAGAACCGGAACCGATCGGTTCTTACCCGGAACCGAACCGGTTACCCGAATGCCCAGGGCTACTTATTCCTTCGATTGAATGTGCTATTAATTTTGTTACACAATATGAAAGACACAAGAGAGAGAGACCTTCAACAAGAATCGATAATGTTGCCTTTCATACAACTTTTAGAGAAGGTTCTACTGATGTGAATGATTAGCATCTTGCGAATTGTTTTGGCTTCGGCAGCTCTTCAAAAATCTAAAGATCACAGTTAGTACTTCAAAAAACTATTATATGCAATAAATCTTCAATGCATATGGCTTCAAATCATATGTTTCATGATGATAGGATAAAACACATTGAAATTAATTGCCACATTATTAGAATCAAATCAAGAAGGGTTCATTAAATTGTTTCATATCTCGAGTTCTAATCAGCAAGCTAGTATTCTTACCAAGCCTTTTCACCTAGGACTATTTCCTTCAATCCTTGGTTGAATGTCAACATCAAGCCTCTTTCCTCCTTTACCAGATTTTTTTTAAGGGTTTAAAGGAAGTGTATTAGAGTTAGTATATTGGTTCAATGTTTCGATTTTCTTCTTATGGTTGTATATGAAACAGTTTACTTAATTTTCCTTGATTATATCATATGTATATATAAACTTTAATGTACACACTAGCGGATCTAGATCATAAAAAAGTAGGGCATATGTCTCACACAAATATTTTTTTTCTGTTTACTTTTATTTGCCATATTTCACTATTTAGGTATGCTATGTGTTCTTAATTAAAAATGACTCTGGATCTGCTACTGAATATACAAATTAATTAATGAGAAATGATATTTTCTCTAATAACTTGAGAATATAATGCGTGAACGACTGTGACTAAATACAAAACCTTCATTAATGAATCATGATAATTGTAAAGTAAGAAACTAAAAAAACGTAAATCGTATACGCATCGTCAAGTGTCAAGTTGCAAGTGGAAGGAAATTATTACATGGCCCCAAATGTTTCAAACTAGTGATTTAGAGCATCCACGTTAGTGAACTCTTTAGGGGTTCTTAAAAGAAATAAAAAAACAAATATATATACATATATATCTATAAAAAAGGAGCTAATACGGGTTTGTCACGTGGCGAACCCATCTCTTGCGAGTTCCCTTTGGCGAACTCGGCTCCTCACTGTTCACTTCTTTTAAAAAAAATTAAAAATTTCTTGGTTCTGGAGCCAAGAACCTCCCTTGAACTTTTGATGTGAATGCTCTTAAAGTCCTTTTGTTGGTTCCCAAACGCCGATTTCCTGTTTTGACCTTTAGTGACAGTTATTTTGCCAGGACGCCTCTTATTCCATTATTTTCATATCATCAATATCATCAAATTTTATTTAAGTTGTAAAATTTTTTTAAGTCTTCGGAAATGAAATCAGACACCATATATAACTTAATAACTGAAAGAAATATCCTCGCTTTCTTATTCTCATTCACTACATAGAAGTTTGAAATATAGTATTTTCGATGGCTTGAGAGTTGAGAATTTGATATATGAGTTAATAATTAACGAAAATTCAACATGAACACTTATTTGATTTTTGCACTAAAAGATATAAAAATCAAGATAAGTTAGTTTTAGTAGCAGTACTCCATGTCAGTAGTTTAAATTTCAGTTTGTAGGAAGAAGAAGAAGAATATTTTCAAAAGAAATATCTAAAAGTTGTTTCGACATCTACAAATTAAGATTAAGGTTTTGATGATGTTATTGAAAAAGCACATGAAAAACGTATAGCAGACAGAGAAGAGAAAGATGTCAGTAGTACAAAATCAGAATCTAAGGGAACATACTTGCTTGGACCTGAGTCAACATGGATTCTCTTAACCTCCAACATTTCGACACGTGTTAACCTGTCTGTAACATAACGTTTCTTAGGTCAAAATATAATAATTAAAAAGTCACATTTTCGTCAGTGACAACTTCAAATGACGTGGATTTCTCACATTACCACGTCGGTTTCTCGCTCCTATACAATGTTATCCACTTACTGTTTCCGTTTTTAACGTGACGTCAAATTTATAAACCTTTGATTGTGTTTTTCTCCGTGCATGAGCCATGTATATCATTTGTTCCTTAGCTATATTAAAACAATATTGTACTAGGCCAACTTGCCAAACCCATCATAATTTTGGCAACTAATCATCCACAAAACTTCATCTTTATTTGGTGTATTATTCACCAATCAGTTCGTTGAATCTTGGCCAAAAAAAGGTTTATACTGGTAACTTGGATGAGATTCCAATTATTTTAATACTTTGGCAAAAACTCATAAGTATACCATTCAAATGGATTTTTCTTTTTGGTTTATCGTAAGGCTTGTATATATTGTTTGTGTATTGTTAATAAAAGTATACCACTAGAAATACTTTTCAAGTTTTGAACACGAAAAAAGATGATATTTCAATTCTCGTGGACACATTTCATGGTTATAATTATGGTCGATAAATGCAGGAAAAATAAAAAGTATAATTTAAGCGGCTACAAGTGTGAGAGCATTGTGAATTCGACACGTGTCACGTCCACGAGGGCACCGTCTATCCATTACCTTTCATCTAGTGGCCCCACATAACTCAAGAATTTTTATCTTTATTTTCTATATAAACCAAATCCATAATCCATAGAGCAATCCACAACTGAAGAAAAAGTCTTTTTTTTTAGTCAAAAAAGATAAAACGCTTTTTGCGAATTATCGGTACTACAAACAATTTTTGGTGTTCTGGATAAAAAGATAAAACCATCAAATTTCTTTCTTTACCTTGTTTGAATCGATTTCTTTTGTAAAATGGAAGTTTCAGTTATTGGGAACCCTCAAGCGAGGATCTGCAGAGCAGAATTAGCTTACAGAGTGCTCGGATTTAGGTTTGGATCTGAAATAGTTTCCAGTGAATCGAGAAATAGGCTTAGTTTCTGTAGCCAAAGTTCCAAATGCAAGGCGATTGGAATTCGATGCCCTCCGAGGTCTGTCAAATGCGAACCCATCATCTCCGACGAAGTCTCGTTTACGAAACCTACTTCAAAATCTAGATCGGTAAATTATCCATCTTCTTTTCTCCCTCGATTGCTTTTGTTCTTAAGCTTTATATAAAATCCAAAACTGTTCAGACTTTTTTAGTGATTAAATTTTGGAAATTTCCTTAGTTCAGACTTGAAATGGTTATAGCAATCTGACTCTCGTTTCTTAAAGTTTCGTATTTGTGTTAATTATATCCTGAAAAATCTGCTGAAATGGGGAAAAGGAAAAGTGCTTCCCAATTTAGTGTTCATGTGATACTAGTTAAGAGTAGGGCCTTTGAAATACAGAATCTTTAGCAAAGTTTTGCTCTTCCTCTTTATTTATCCAATTCTGAAACAAGTTTTCATCTTTTTCTACGTTGCAGCTCGATAGCGTAAAATTATTTGTTGGGCTTCCACTAGACACTGTTTCAGACTGCAACAACGTTAACCACGTGAAAGCCATCACGGCTGGTCTCAAAGCTTTAAAGCTACTTGGTGTAGAAGGCATTGAGTTACCGATCTTTTGGGGAGTGGTTGAGAAAGAAGTTGCAGGCGAATATGATTGGTCAGGTTACTTAACAGTTGCAGAGATTGTTAAGAAGGTGGGACTCAAGCTTCATGCTTCACTCTCTTTCCACGGTTTGAAACATCCGGATATAGATCTCCCTGACTGGGTGGCAAAGATCGGTGAAGCTGAACCCGGTGTCTATTTTACAGACAGATATGGAAAACAGTACAAAGATTGTTTGTCATTCGCAGTAGATGATATTCCTGTTCTTGATGGGAAGACTCCTATGGAGGTTTACAGAGGTTTCTGCGACAGCTTCAACTCTGCTTTCTCAGATTACATGGGCAACACAATTACGGTACTACATCACATCATATTTGTGTTACGCTTACATTCTTAGTTTGTCTACTCTTGTTTTAGGATTTTCTGCTCATGGTTTTGCAGGGAATCACATTAGGTTTGGGACCAGATGGCGAGCTACGATATCCTTCCCAGCAACAAGATACCAAGCTCTGGGGCGCAGGAGAATTCCAGTGTTACGATGCACACATGCTTTCTTCTCTCAAACAGTATGCCCAATCCAAAGGAAATCCTCTTTGGGGACTCGGTGGTCCACATGATGCTCCTCCTTATAATCAACAGCCTCATTCCTCTTCCTTCTTCTCAGACGGCGGATCTTGGGAATCTCAGTACGGTGATTTCTTCTTGTCTTGGTATTCGTCCCTTCTCACCTCCCATGCAGACCGAGTCCTCTCTCTTGCTTCATCCGCATTTAACGGGACTGGAGTGTCTCTATGTGGGAAGATACCTCTATTACACCAATGGCACAAGCTAAGATCTCAGCCTTCTGAGTTAACAGCTGGATTCTACAGCTCTAATGGTCAGGACAGGTACGAGGCTATCGCAGAGATCTTTGCTAAGAACTCTTGTAGAATGATAATACCAGGAATGGATCTGTCCGACGAGCATCAATCACCGGATACTCTCTCGAGCCCTGAGACATTACTTGCTCAAATCAAAACATCCTGCAAGAAACGAGGAGTTGTTGTTTCAGGGAAAAACTCGTCTTTCCCAGTTCCTGGTGGGTTCGAGAGGATTGTTGAGAATCTGAAGGATGAGAGTGCAGGAATTGATCTGTTCACTTATCAGCGAATGGGAGCACTTTTCTTCTCTCCAGAACATTTCCATGCTTTCACAGTCTTCGTCCGGAATCTGAGCCAATTCGAGTTGTCCCCAGAAGATCAAGCAGGAGAGGATGAGGCCGAAACAGTGAGCATAGGTTCAGGCACTGGTGCAGCTAGTTTACAAACCGCTTAATGAAAAAGGAAAATTCATATTTTTATCGTTATGTAAATAAAACTAATGTTCTTCTGTTGTTTTAGCTCCTAGTATAGATTTTGTCGTATTACTGGAACTTTTTTTGTAACTATTTCATCACAAAACATAAAACCTGAAGTCTAAGACAAAGAGATCTCTTGTTACGTTTAAATAACTCCACAACATAGCAGTATAGTTGATGAAACTGCAGGAGCTTATCAACAAAATGCTACAAAACTAAAGGAGCTGCAACATTTTATACACGATCACGGATGTCTTTTTTATTTTTGTTAAAAGATCTTCGGATGTCTTTTTACAAGATCACAATTTACAAACTGCTACAAAATAAATACTCTTTAAGAGATCCGAACGTCGATGCCTTAACGAACGTCTATAAATCACTCACAAGCAATTCGAGTCTCAAAGCTGCTTAAGCAAATGGCAAAAGCCTGGAAAGCTGAGATAGGATATCCATAGTCCATCGTGAACATATCTTTCCCAACTTTTCCAAACTGCAGTATTATCCGCTCATTTTGCCTCTCTGATGACAATCCTGTGTCATCACTAGCCGCAGCTGCGACCAGCTGAAAGTTCTTCACTGAAGCCACTGTGACACGGCCGTGGAAATTCAAGCACCAGCAACGTAGCTGCTCGTGCCACCTTGGTGTCTTGTTGCTCAATACCAACGGTGTCTCTTTCGCATGGATTGAGCCACTGCGTAATGGTTTTGATTGAGACCGGGAAAAAGATGACCGAGTTCCGAGGACGGGAAACTGTGATGGTTCTGAAGCTACTCCTTGAGACTCCAGAACACTTGTAGGTATTGTATCCATTACACATTGCATCTTTCTTGGTCCCCTGAAAGTGGCATCATCAGATTTGGTTGAAATAAAATGTTTGCCAATTCCATTTAAACCAAATTGGAACCAATGATGCAAATACCCGATTAGAATCTTGTTTCTTTCACCAAATTTCCTAACTATTTTTAGCAACACATCTCTAACTTTGTTTACTAAAACTAAGACTAATTTACTATAGACTAAAGAGATGTTGGTAAGGGAAGTTTCCAAGAAAAGTAATTAAGTTGATATAAAGAACATTTTGAAATGGGAAGCTCAATTAGACAATTATTACCGGGATCCTAAGACGTTTAGTTCGTATGATATATGAGCGACGGGGTAACTTCCAAGAGGAAATTTTAGTGGAACTTTTGTGGGGTTAGAAGACCGGTTCCTTCTCATCTTCGTAGCTCCTGTTGACTGCTGCAGATTTCCATCAAAGACTGTGAATTTTGTTCCTAGGAAGTTTGATCTGCGACAAGTATAGATGAGACTATAACGTCACCAAAAGCTAAACTAGATTTGTCAACAGCCTAAGAAAAACTGGGGAAGCACCCTCCAGTCGAACTGCATTTACTTTACTAAATCATGGTTATTACTTCCAATCCATTGATGCCATAATCAAAATGCTTATAACCCTTTAAGATTCATAACCAATACTTGCAAATTTTGACTTTTTAGTACACTCTCACACAATTTGGGATCCCAATACGTTGAAAGTAGTAACCAATGTGTCTAATTAGTGATTTTGATCTTGTGTGATCACAGAAACGCACCTCACTTTCCCAACATAGGAGTGGCTTCTCCTCGACATATCATCAGAACGCAAAGAGATGATGTAATCACTGCAAGTTGTGTGCTTTATCTTACATGCAGCAAGCAGAAACTTCCCATCATCCGTTAAACCTAGATGGACAGGCAAGTAAAAGAACGATATTAATCTGAATGTAGAAACAAACTATTTACTGGTTTTACTTAAAGAACTGGTTAAACAGAGACAGATGCTCACAATTGGTTAATCCGAGATATAGATAATATGATTGCGTAGTTCGATTACGTTTGATGAAACATTTAATCGGAGAATCCCTTGGACCAGGCTGCAAACAATACAAAGCAAAACATTCCTTTTTAGCCTTTCCAATTATACAACAACATTCCGATAAGACTAGACAAGATTCAAAAACAGACACAATCAATCAAATGCTCATATATCTCTGGTTTTATGATCAAACCATAGTTTAGGAGCAACTCTGCGTTTGAGGGCAAACGCGAACGCAGAGCCTGGCGTTTGCTGATTTTCATCTTTAATTAGGTAGATAAGTTTCAGCTCTCAATTAGACCGACCACACACGTAACATCGAAATTACTATTCCAATTTGTTTTTCCCAGAATTCAAAAGTGGTCAACAAAAATCAAACCTTTTCGTCTTAATTCGATAAAAAAGAGAGTTGCTTGGAAATAAAAACCTGCTTGAGAGAGATGGGGAAAGTCAGCTTAGAAGAGATCTCAGGAAGACCAACAGTTTCGTTTATGAGTAGCCTCCAGCCACGGCAAACACCGGCACAAGCTACCACGCTACGTCGCGACGGCCATCCACCACCGTCCGCCGCTTCAACCCGAATCAGAATCTCCCTAAGAAGCTCTTCAGGTATATCTGACCAGCGATAAGATTCCGATGACCCAGAAGTGGAATCAGCAGCTGCTGCGACGGCAAGATCGTGCACCACACGATGCGGCCTCGAGCGCATCTCAAGGATAAACCTACGTAAGGTCATGCGATTCAAGAAGATATTTAAAGGGATTGTTAGAGATGGATCGTTGAAGAAGAAGAAGAAGAAGAAGAATTCGAATATAAAAGAGAATGACTTAGGTAGAAGAAGGAGAAGTGGTGGTGTTGTTGTTGTTGTTGTTGTTGAGAGGAACAAAGTACATTTTAACAATAATTGAGAAGTTCGTCTCTTTTACGCTTTACTACTTCTGAGATTTTTTTCTGCATTTTTTTTTTGGTTTCCTGAATTTTGTAAATTATACGTTTGACTAACTTCTCAATAAAAAAAAGTGTAGATCATAATGGTTGACAAAAAATTATAACTGTAATTTACATGAAAATAAATTAAAACTTTGACTTATTTGAAGATGTATTAGAGTTTAATTTTATTATTCATTCCATGAAACTTTCTCTTGCTAGTTTTGGTGTCGAATTCATCTCTCATAAATTCAAAGTATATGACAGAATCAAACATTTGTAGTTCTTTTTTTTGGTCAACAACATTTGTAGTTTAGTATTACCCAACAACATTTATGTATTTAATTATTAAATATTGTTCCAAACAAAAGCAAACTATTTTTATGTTGACAAGAGCCTAAAAATACAGCTAAAATGCTGTAAAATATGCAGTTTAAATATAAGTTATAGCATTGGAATAGATACAAAATTTGGTTGTTAAATGAATAATGAAACCATTGTAAGCCGAGAAACTCGGTGGTTTGGATAAGATTCCGTCTATAATAATAAAAAGTACTAAAACCACCATTGTATTAACTAAAATAAGTATAATTTTAACAAGAAAACACTTGTAAGTTCATTTAGCTTTATAGTTTTCATATAAAATATACTATAATTTTATTAAAAGTCTTATAGAAAAAGAACAAAGAAGTCAATATTGTACTCAAGTGTCAAGATATTTAAGTTATATCCTCTAGAAATATCAATGAGGTTTTGTAATAAATTAAGACAATACATGAGGGGTATATAAATAAACTAGACAAAAGTTGTTGATGTCATGGGTCCACTAAAATATCTAATCATGGCTCTCAAATTTCATTTGGTCCTTCCTATTTATTACCTTTGATGTTTGTTTGTTGTTGTTTTTTTAATATCGCAGGTGATTTGGATTCAGCTAATTTATAGCTGTTTTCCTATTTAGCTGGCTTTGATGTTTGGTTTGATCATTTAGTAAGTCTTTTAACTAAATTTATAGGAAAACAAGAAAAGAAAAAAAGGAAAAGTTCTTACCTTTAGGCATGACTTTAGAGTTAAAATATAAACGATATTAGGTAATAGTAGTCTGGAAATCTAGTCAGACTATTGCTAAAAAAGTACTAATAGAAGAAGTAATAATTTCATTGATACAAAAATGTCTTCGTATTGTTTGCATAGTAATTGTAAAGAAACATACATGATGAAGTAACCATTTAGCAGCATCTTCCTTGTTCTATTATTTTTAAAAATAAAAATGATTGGATAAACCCAAAAGCTGGTACTTTAATATTACTACTGGATTTGCTGTGGTGGGTTTTGTCTCTTTTAAAGTTTTTATAACCCAAACCTAACTAATTTGTTGACAATTAGACAAAAGCTAACACTCGTTTTCAATTAATATGAATATTAGATGTAGATAAGTACGTACGGCTGCTTAATCCTCTCATACTCTCATGTTACCAACGAGTTCTGTGCTTCCTTCCACGCTTTCTATTTTGTAGCTTTAAACTATAATTGTAGAGATATTTATGCATATACTCTCTTTTTTTATTCATTTTTCTCATCACACTTAATAATCTAATAAATAAATAAAGTAACACTTTTTAATTTGTCGTTTATATACCATATCTTATATATAAATTACAGACCGACATTGATATCATTCAACGCTCTGTGTACGTTGTTGCAACGACATATTTCCTTTTTATTTTATATACAAATATGATTTTCATTTTGTTTTCGTGTATTGGACTATCTCTCTCTC